>PVIR01026355.1:0-23995 GCA_004026965.1 Petromus typicus | reverse complement strand
TTTTTTTTTTTTTTTAAGGTTTTTTGAGACAGGGTCTCACTTTGTGGTTCAGGCTGGCCCTGAGCTCAGCCTCAAACTCACGTCACAGCAATCCTCCTGCCTCTGCCTCCCGAGTGCTGGGATTACAGGCGTGAGCCACCACGCCCGGCACTGTGGTATGTGGTGCTGGTTGCCGCTGGGGTGAGTCTCCACACCCAGTATTGTTATGTGGTTACCGGGGATTGAACCCAGGTCCTTGCGCTTGCAAGACAGGCGCCGGAACCACTGAGCTATATCCCCGGCCCATCTGTTGGTTTGTTTTTGAGACAGGGTCTCCTTATGTAGTTTAGGCAGGCCTTGAACTGGCTGTGTAGCTCAGGCTGGCATCGAACACGTGGCAGTTCTCCTTCCTCTGCCTCCCAAGTGTTGGAATTACAGGTGTACTTCACCACATCTAGCTAAAGTTGTACCTTTTAAAACAGGAGATGTCAGTGTTCTCTAGTTGTAAAACTAACGCATTTTATTATTATTTAAAAATTCTTTTAAAATGAAAGAAGTCTGCTGAGTTCTGGTAACAGCTTGCTTGCTAAGGAGCAGAGGTGACCCTAAGCAAGACTGTTCTGTACTTGAAGCATCGTTTTCCAAGCACTGTTCATAATCGCATTACATTTCTAAATAATCAAAGTTTTTATTTTAGCAGCTTTGATTACTATGAAAATTTACCCTCTGAGTTCAGCTACAGAAAGGTTTCCTTCCCCTTCTTTTCTTCATACTCTTGCCATTATAAACAAATGAATAGATTTTTTGAAATGTTATTTTAAGAGAAGTGCTTTTGTTTAAACTTCAGAACAAGAGAAGAATGTTTAATACACTTGTGGCTGGGTGAAGCATTGTGGTGTAATGAAATGTTCATTCTTACCGTCATGGGGCAGGCCCCCTCCCCGTGCAGGAGACGGGATGTGGTGATGGACGGTGAGATCACTGCAGAGCCACGCTATCGAATACCAAATCCTCGAGGAGGTTTTCCTGATGGCTGATGTCCCAGAAGTTGGGCTCCAAAAACAATTGCACCGAACCTGCTGGGGCTGTTTGCTCCGCTGTCGCTTGAGTTTAGTGTGTAGATTTGGAAGCTGGGAAACGTCAGTGCTCTGTATTCTAGTTGGAAAAGTAACTATTTTAAGCTGCTGTCATTAGCTAACAGCACTATTTTAAGCTACTTTAGCTCTCTGTGTGGTGGGATGCAGCGTGAGCTTTGGGCCGTATCCAGGATACTATCAAGGGGATTGACACTGGCTACCCTGGTCATCTCCTCCAGGGCCTCTGAAGGGAGACAGTATCATGCAGAGGCCATGGATTTGGGAGTTAGGTTTACTCAAACTCACAGCAAGGGCCCTGGGTTTTTCTTGAGTCTTAGTTGTATTTCACTTCTAGGCTGTCTGACTTTGAGGAGAGCACTTAATCTCCCCGATTCCCAGTTTTGTCATGAATGAAGTGAGAGTGAGGCTGTTGGAAAAAGCAGAGATGACAGCCCAGGTACAGCCCCTGTGGAGTGGCCACCAGAGCCGCGACCACCCCTGTCCCTGCGTTGTAGTTGCTCTGTCTCCGGCACAAAGCAGAAAGTGCATGTGTACTTGAGAATCATGCCCAAGAAGGAGGAGCAGTGGATCCTGAACATGTAAGAAGGCAGCTTCAGAAAACTCAGACTGCAGTCATCCACATGCATTTTGAATAAAGTAAAGATATTTGCATATGAATTTTAATTTTAGTTATTCTGAAACTCATTGCACTTTTTTAAGCTTTTCTTTATTCCCCTACCTGTTCTGGATCTTATTTATTATTGGGTTTTATGCCCCTAGAAATTCTAGTTGTTTTAATTATGTCTCAGATATATATGTGACATGTGCATCCGCAGTGCTGAGGGTTAGACCACAGGCTGTGCACCTGCCAGCAAGCACTCTGCACCAAGCTGGTTCTCCATCCCTGGCTTCTTACTCGTGCAAAGCTCTGTATTAATTCCTTTGTAATTTCCTGTCAGTAGCTCCAAAAGCCTGCTTGGTTAAGTTGGTAGAATTATTATGATACGTTCCTAAGGTTATGTTAATGCGCGTTTGATGTTGAGGTTCAAGTGTTTTAAACTTAGAAGGACAGCTCTGAGAGCACTACCACAAAGTTATGCTAAGTGACTTGTGCTAAATTCATTTGTTGCTTTTACTTTTTATTAATTTGTTTATTTTTGGGTGCTTTCGAGACAAGGTCTTACTATGTATTCCAGGTTGCCTCAAACTCATGGGGATCCTTCTGCCTCAGCCTCCTGAGGACGTGGATGACAGGCATGCAACACCACATCTGGCTACTACGTGTTACATTTTTATCCTACAGACAATATTAACTGCAAAATCAATTACCAGTGCTTTTTTAAAAGTTTTATGTGCACTGATTTCTAATCTCCTTTTGCTCTTCTGACTTTGAAACCTCACATAGAGTTTCTAGTATAGCCTCTTTCTAGAAAGAAGAGGCCTTTGGTGTTGTGTCTGTGGGTCTTGTGCATTAAGCACACTCCTTCGACTGCAGGAAGGCCCAGCCTAGTTGGGAGAGCAGAGAGGCGGGAAGAGGAAGCGCTTTTCCGGGACACCTTCTGAGTCACCAGTTCTTCTGGCAAATTTCCCAGGGTGGTCTCAAAACAGCTTGTGTCACGGAGGGGGTTTCCTGACTTCCAGAACAGCACAATGTAACCCATTAACCTTAAGTTTTCTCATTTCAAAAACTTTCATTATCATTAAAATTTATAAATGAAAGGTCAGCTTTAAGGTGATTCATTGGCCTGTCTCTGGAGAAACTATGAGTTGGAATCTGAGCACTCAGTGGGAAGTGAGAAGACCCATCTGCAGGTTGGGACAGGGCTGCTGCTGCTGGAGCAGAGTCCTGGGACTTCTCAGGCCTCGCACAGCCTCCAGGTGGAGCTGGATCACATAGGCTGCAGGGGAATGATGATTTCCTTTTCAAGTCCCCATCGACTTGAAATGGACTAAGAATGTATTTCTGGTTCGCTGAGTTACCTGATTTACCGTGTTATTGCCTTATATTGTCTGGGTTCAGTTTCGAGATTGGAGATTGAGGAGAATTTCAAGTTCAGTCAGCTTGTGCAGTTCAGTGAGACCTTTTCTCAAAAAATTAAAATTTGGGCCAGGCACTTAGCTCAGTGGTTCCAGAATCTGCCTGGCAAGCACAAGGTCCAGAGTTCAATCCCCACATACCACAATGCCAGGCATGGTGGCTCACGCCTGTAATCCTGACACTCGGGAGAGAAAGGCAGGAGGACTGCTGTGAGTTCATTGGCCTGAGTTGCCAGTGAGTTCTGGGCAAGCCTGAACTATAAAGCAAGACCCTGTCTGAAAATAAATAAATGAATAAATAAAAGATAAAATAAAAATATAAAAGCTGCATCCATTTCTACCACAAAAGCAGTATCGTGTTCATGGTAGGAAATTTGCAAAGCATGAAGAGTTTATAGGAATCAGTAAAAATAACTCCTCCCTGGACATGGCAGCACTTGCCTGTAATCCCAGCTACGTGAGAGGCTGAAGTGGGAGGAAACAAGTTTGAGACTAGCCTGGTGACTAAGCAGGACTCTCTCTCAAAATGAGAGTGGGTGGGGGGATAAGACAAGGTCTAGCTATGTAGTTCAGGATGGCTTGAACTCACCATGTAGCACAGGCTGCCTCTGCATGGCTCAAAATAAAATGTAAAAGGGACTGTGATGTAGTTCAGTGGTAGGGCACGTACCTGGCATATGGAAGACCTGGGTTCAATCCTCAGTACTGGGGAAAAAAATTAAAAATTAACCTTTTTTTTTTTTTTTTCACAACAAAGTCTTGCTTTGTGGTTTAGTCTGGCCCTGAGCTCAGCCTTAAACTCACATCACAGCAATCGTCCTGCCTCTGCCACAGCAGTCCTCCTGCCTCTGCCTCCCTGAGTGCTGGGATTACAGGCATGAGCCACCACACCCGGCACTATGGTGTGTGGTACTGATTGCTGCTGGGTGTGAGTCTCCACACCCAGTATTGTATGTGGTTAACCAGGGATCAAACCCAGGTCCTTGCGCTTGCAATACAGGCACAGGAACCACTGAGCTAAATCCCTGGCCCTAAAAATTAACTTTAAAAAATTTCCAATCTTGAAATAACTATTTTATGTTTTTTCATTAAAAAAAACCCAGAAAGCTTGATTTTATTTTAATGTAATAGAAGGAAAAGAAAATATAATAAAAGCATTACTAAAACTTAGATAACTGCTTTTTCAAGAAAAACTATTGATTCCTGTACGGATGTGGTAAACAGATAGATAGATAGATAGATAGATAGATAGACAGACAGACAGACAGACAGACAGACAAATAAATAGATAATTTAAGAGATTGTATGTTTCCTGGTATGTTTTTAAGGGGCTTTTTAGTTTTTTTGAGACAGGGTCTCTCTTTGTAATTCATGCTGGCCCTGAACTTACCATGTAGCCCAGGCTAACTTTGAACTCATGGCAATCCTCCTGTCTCTGCCTCCTGAGTGCTGGGATTATAAATGTGAGTCACTATGTCTGGCTAGTATTTGTTGTTTTTCATGAGGCAGAAGATAACTTTGCAGGTAGCAAAGTTTAGCCCACCATGCATAAAAATGAGAAGGCAGGCTGGGTATGGTGGCTTATGCCTGTAATCCTAGTACTTTGGAGGCAGAGGCAGGAGCATTGCTGTGAGTTTAAGGCTGAGCTCAGGACCAGCCTGAACTACAAAGTGAGACCATGTCTCAAAAAAAAAAGGAAAAATGAGAAGGCAGAACCCTGTGAACAGAGTCAGTGCCCTTGGCTTCTAGCAGGTGGCCTCCAATGTCCTAAGGAATGTACTTTGTTCCCATCTCCTGATACTTATTGGTATTTAGCTTGGAGCTTAGTCAGAATCCGTGAGGAGGAGTCACAGCTTCTGTGTGTCACGTTGTAGATTCCTCTGCGCCAGTTTCCCACCCATCAGGTCTACTGCTTTCTTAGGTACGCACCTCTCTCACGGTTTTCTGGCCCTTTCCCAGCACCCTTTTACTACTCTGCATTAATTTTCTTTTAGTCACTTTGGGTTGGAAGAAGAGAGGAGTGTTGCGCGTGCTGCCTGCTGTCGTAGGCTGGAAGCCTTGCAAGAGTTTGGTCTTGTTCACACCGACTCCTCACACGGCTTACCACACTCACTGAAATAATTTGTAAGATGATTGACATTCGTACACTTTTTCAAAAGAGCATTAGTCTCCCTTTTGCTAAGCCCTGTGTTACACAAGTGCCTGTGATTATAGGAAGAATGACTTACTATAACTGTAGGTGAAATATTCTTCACTCCCATAGATATTGGTGATTATACTTAAAAATTACCATGAGCTCCTGGAATGCTGCTTTGCCTTATTTTTCTATCAGTGACAGATGGAGGAATAATGCTGAAATTCCAGTTACTAGAGAGGCTGAGGTGGAAGGATCACAAGTTCACTTCCAGTCTGAGCCACTTCAGTGAGATGCTCTCTCAAAATTTAAAAAATAAAAAGAGCTGTGAATATAATTCAGTGATCCCTGGGTCTAGTCCCTAGTGCTGGGGGAAAAAAAAATAAAGAAGTTTAAATATATATATTTTTTTCTGTAGTAGTTGGACGGGATTTTAAGATCAGATCTCTAGTGGTTAAAACAAAACAAAACAAATCTTTCATCCTCTGACTCTTGCCTTTTGCCCAAATATGATTTATACAACTGAAATGTTGCTAATCTTCAAACAGTACCTGGGGGGATATGATTTTCCAACACCCTTAATACGTTTGACAATAGGACATCACAAAACACATACGCTGAAGTGTTTTTGTGTGCTTTCTTGCAAAGGACTGTCAGCAACATGGATAATTTAGAGCAATGTGATCCAAACGAAGAAAAAATGCTTTCTTAATTCAAAAAAGTTACTGTTAGAAACATTGCTTTCCCTTAAGAAAGGATGTAGGCTAAAGCATTTTGTGTGTATGTTTGCTTTTCATAAATTTTATAAGTATTAACTAGAAGAGGGAAAAGTGGGATTATCATTTTCATTTTGAAGACCAGATGTGTTTGCTCTTTTGTTACCATGAAAAATACCAGAGAGAATCAACTTAAAAGAAAGAAGGTTTATTTTGGCTCATGATTTTAAAGGTTTTGGTTCATGGTTCCTGGACTCTGTTGCTTTGGGCCTGTAGCAGCACAGTGCATTGTGGGGGGGCACACAGTGCATTGTGGGTGGCACACAGTGCATTGTGGGTAGCACACAGTGCATTGTGGGGAACGCATAAGAGGAGACCTATTCAAGCAGCCAGAAAGCAGAAGCGGGGCTCCATGTCCCTGTCAAGGGCACCCCAGTGACATACCTTCCCCAGGCCTCTCTCTTAAGGGTTCCTCCACCTCCCAGTGGTGCCACAGACCCAGGCTTCTTATAATGTTTGGGGGAAATCCAAGATACAATGTAAACGTCATCTCCTAAAATGTAATTTCTTGGTTTGGATGGAAAATTGATTACACTTCAGTGAGAAGAATTTTTTAAATGACCAAAGAAGGCCTTCCTTCTGCTTGGCTGGACTCATCCTGCTGGACTCATCCTTCACTCTTGTTACACGTTAGGTTCACAGATGGACTCACACCTGTTCCATGTGTATTGTCCAGGAGAGCTTACAGATCCTTTCATAAGGTGAAGCCCCACTGCATGAGAAACCCAAAGTTAGATGCCCAGCAATTCTGACAGCTTGTATTGTGGTATCCAGTACATGTATCTGTCCCTTTCTTCAACACAGTATTGTCACTCCCTAGGTTAATTATGCACACATTCTATTTCTCAGAATTCTGTGAGGTTGTTATTACCCACTAGAGTTAACAATTGCTGGTGGGAAGCGAAGGCATGATTTTAATCCAGTTCTTACTGAGCTCTGATAGTACCGCATTTTTTGATACTTGGAGTTCTTTGAAGAGACTGTGTACCTACGTGTTTTTCTCTGGTTCAGTGCAGAGTGTGCGTGTCCCAGGGTAACATCTTAGATCAGTGATATTGAGCCTTTGAGAGATGAAACTGCAACTTCAAATCCATTTATTTATCCCTAAGTGCCAATATTACAATTAAATTTGGAGACTGAGGTTTTAGTTTAGAAAAAATAATTATTACCCGATGCTTGGCTCTGGGCACTTAGTGCGCATGCCCAGGGCAGCATGTATGCCATAGTTTCACTACAACTGACTGAGGTAGATATTTCTGTGATGTAAAATATGAAACAGTTCCAGTCAAAGTCTCTGGACGATAGATTTTTACAAGAGCAAATGGTTGTATCTGGCAGTATACTGAGCGTCTTTTTGGTTTGGCTTTTTTCTCAAACTCGGGCAGGAAAGCTCAGCTGTGGTTCTCCCCGGGCCCATCTGGATGGACTCATTGCGGAGCACGACGTGAGTCTCCTGGCCTCAGCTCTTCGGATTCAGGTTTGCTTGGCACAGCTTTGAGAATTTTGCACTGGGAGGGCTGATCTGTTGTTTCTAACATTTTGTACATCTTTTCTCTTCACTATGTATGGTATTAAGCACCTCACATACCTAGTGTCAGGCCCATTGAGAAGTGAGGAAGAAGACATAAAAATTAGTTATTTGGCCATATACTGGATAGGACCCGAAACCAGGATCTATATTTTCATTATTTATTGCTGTGTAATGTATTAACACCCAAATATAGCACCGTAGAGCGGCAAGCATGTAGTATCTTGGTTTCTGTGGACCACAGACTCTTGACTCAAGATCTCTCTTGTACTGGAAAAGAAGATGTCAGCTAGAACTGCAGTCACCCAGAGGCTTGGCTGGAACTGGCCGGTGCACCCATCTGGGCGCTACAGAGGAGGCCATAGTGTGTTTTTTGGTCTAGTCTCTGAAATCAGACCCTGCCACCTCCTTTTTTCTTGTTTGTCAGAAACAAGTCACTAAATCTCATTCACATTCAAAGGAAAAAGAATTGTGTTTACCTCCTAATGACAGACTATTAAAATTTAGTAGACACCTTAGTGAGTAATCATCATCTACGTGACCTAGCGCCCAAGGTCCCCTTCTTATCACTGTATCCACTGATAATTCTTTGTGTGTGGTACCAGGGATCCAGCTCAGGATCCAGGCAGGCGCAGTGCCACTGAGCTACATCTCAGCTCTTTGCAGTGTCTCTGACGGTGACATTGATGAATAGTAGAGAACCAGAAGCTCCACGTACTTCCTTAGCAGAGTTAAATGGAAGCAAGTTTTAGCTCATTTCATTCTTATGTACAAGGCAATGCACAAAATCTTTATGTTTCTCTGAGGATTATAAGTTACATTTCAAATTAAGCCAACATTTATTTCCATTTATTTTAATTTCATAATTCGTTATATGTATGCATGTAAGTACTATAACTACTTGCTAATTCAGTTTGCTTTTTTATTCCTGCCAACAACGGAAGGAAGGATGGTATTTGAACTGGTGTCGTACATTTTGAAAATTGGGCATCCCAACAGATCACGAGTGCTGGCTCCTGTCTTCCTCATTTTTCTTTTCCAGTGGAGCTGAACTATTTTACCTGTAGACTTGATGCCTTTTATAAACAATTGCACAATTTTAATGGTGCTTATATCTCACATTTTCCTTTTCAAGCAAAACCTGCAAGCTTATTTATATGGGAATACCATTATTGCCAATATTCTCTTAGTTTCCCACATGCCCATGATCATTTCCATTCTGTAGTGCCCATCCACAGTACTCCCTCAGTTTAAGTGCCCACCCTGCCACTTTCACCTCTGTAACCTCTTTTCCTGGCTCTCTCTTAAAGAACATGGTCAGCAGTGGACGGAGGTGGCTCCGGGAGCAGCAGCATAGGAGATGGAGACTTCACTGCCTGAAACTGCAGCCTCTCTCCCCCGTGCCAAGGTAACCCCAGTGCTCTGCTGTGCCCGTGTCAGCTCCTGGAGCACTCACATCTCCCGTTAGTGCCTGGGCGAGGCCAGGACTCGAGGACTCATTTTGGTTCAGGAAGGAAAAGCGTACTCTCTGACCACTATGTTGCCACCTATAGTTTTCTCTTGTAAATCCTTCAGAATTAAATCATGATGAACATATTTTGGTATGCTACGAATTGTAAGAATCCATTTCGTTTTATTTCAGTGACATGTCTTATATTAAAAGGCAATCTGTTTTCTTCTTACTGACCCAGAAAACAGTGGTTTGAGGCTTGACAGAATATGAAAATACAGTATTTAAAATGTGCTTGAAATGCCCAACACCCAGATCAGCTTGGTCTCACGGACAAGCAGGTCGCCACTCTGGGGGTGATCAGCGAAAGCAAACCTGTCCTTACCTGGGAACTATGCCCAACTTTCTTCCGAACTCTCTGACAGGACTCTCTGATAATCCAGGTGGATGTGAGGTGTAAACTACGCCTTCTTTGTATAAATTTGGAACTACAAACTGCAAGACATAATCTCAAAGTGTGATTTAGCACAGTTTGGTAGATGTGGTAGCCAGAGCCAGAGATGTGCACTTCTCCACCACCTGATGAGTCCTCTGTCTGCTCTGTCATAGAGAGTTGACCTGGGCACCTTGCCAAGTGCACTTAATACCCAAGTGTCCCCAGGTAATCCTGTCCAGCTGTGGTGGGGTGCTGTGAGTCAAATAGATAAAGCCTCCAGGAACTAACTCATTAGTCTCTTTGATGATTAAGTGCTTTTTAGAATTGACCTCTGCCCCCTTGGGCAGGCAGCCGTCCACACTGATTCTGTTATGCCCACTAGGCTGGTGCGATCATTCTGGCTATTTTCTGCCCTGAAGTAGACTAAACATCTTAGCCTTACTCTGTTCATTAATACATAAATTCCAGTAGGGAATGTTATTCTTTGTAATACCATCCCTCTGTTTTTACCATTTGTTTCATAAACTATTTAATTTTTTGAGATTATTTATGTTATTGGACCTTAGTTTTTACCAGTAAATTAATAAATTGTACTTAGAGCTAAAATAAAATTAAGATAGATTGCACCAGCTTGTGTACCAAAGACTTAAAATTTTACGTAGGGAAGGGTGGTTTAATTGTTTAACCAAAATTTGATTTCTAGAGCCATTAGGGAGAGAGAAGCAGGCCACATACTTCATGAATCACTGAAAAAACCGAGAATGACGTCACCGTGATGCTTTCACTAGCAAACAGAAAGCCTAAATTTCCCAAGATTTAGAACTTGAATAAAATACATAACTAAAGAAAGCAAAATTGGGCTGGGGATTTAGCTGAGTGGTTCTAGTGCTTGCCTTGCAGGCTCAAGGGCCAGGGTTCAATCCTCAGTAACCACATACAACAGTGCCACGCCTGGAGACTCATGCCCACCAGCAATCAGTACCACATACCACAGTGCCTGGCGTGCTGGCCCATGCCTGTAATCCCAGCACTTGGGAGGCAGAGGCAGGAGGACTGCTGTGAGTTCAAGGCTGAGCTCAGGACCAGCCTAAACTACAAAATGAGACCCGGTCTCAAAAAAAAGCAAGAAAAAAAGAAAGCAAAATGAAGTAGGATTCTACAAGTAAAGGAAACTTAGCAGAGGACTAGAAGAAACTACCAGGCAGCGTAGGGAGGGGATTGCCTGGTGAGAGCCCCAAACTCAGCTCAGAAAGCCTGAGAGATGTCTTCTTCGAGCCTCTTGGGTGCCCTGTCAGGCAGTGGAGGCGGAGATGTTATGTCTTCTTCATGAAGATCAGACCTCCCCCCACCTCTGTTTCCTGGAGGAGAACATAGGTTTATGTTTTGGGTGAGTGAGTCAACAACCACGGCAACAGAAAAATACCAGAATAGAGGAGCTGCCTGCCACAGGGGGTGGGTGTCTCTTGCCCAGTAAGAGACACCTGCGCCGCCAGCAGATACTCCAGGAGAGTCAGGGAATGGCTGTCCTCTCTGGCAGGCCTAGCAAGAACAGTTCTCGGATACCAGTTCTCTCTTCTCCCTTGGTCATGGTCATTTTGCAGTGAAACTGCAGAGTTAAATTCGATGCCCAGTCACACTAAAGTTGAGCTTTGAGCACTTGCACCAAAAGTTATGTAATTCCTAAAACATTTTGAAATGTGATCTTGGACTGGAAATAGGGAAGCAAAAGGGAAAGTATGGATGGAGATAAAACAAGACAGCATTTCCACATTTTTAAGTAGCCAAGAGACACACGTGGCTCGCCCAATAGGAGAGTATTGCACAACAGCCCCCCTCCACCAGTTCAGCATCCAGCACCCACTCCGTAGTGGATTCCCCCGTAAGAGGCCGCACACACACCGCAGTGTACAGCTGTCCTTCCCTTGTAGCACAGGGCCTGTCCTTGTGCCTGGACACAATTCCAGGATCTTGTTGAGTGTTTTGGAGTCACATCTTCTCAAAACACATATCACTTTCTCACGCATGTTAATTGTTAGCAGTTGTGCTTAATACCTTTCCAGAGAGGGACATGACCACAAAGCAGTTGCATCCATTAGTCACTGGGGTGACGTATGGCCGTTTTTCACACTAGCAACGACCACCAGAGCTGAGAGCCATTGCCTCTTTTGTGTTTCTTTCCTCCCAGTGATATAGAGATTTCAAGAGCACAGACTCCAAAAGCTGTGGACATCCTTGCCAAGGAGATAGGATTGCTTGCAGATGAAATTGAAATCTATGGCAAAAGCAAAGCCAAAGTTCGTTTATCCTTGCTGGAAAGGTTGAAGGATCAAGCAGATGGAAAATACGTCTTAGTTGCTGGGTAAGACTACATTAAAAAAAACCTCTGCTGAGGAGACATGTTTGTAAAACTGTCTTCCATATTTATCTCTGTCCTCAAATCCTCAAAGACACTCTGTTCTCAAATTCAACATTACTTTGTCCATTTTGCTTGGCATTCCTTCATTTGGCCTGAGGTAAGTTGGTTTTTTTCACGCAGAGAAAATTAGTCTCTTCGTGAGACACAGTGTAACAGGTTGCTAGTGCAGTTCATTTTCTACTTCTGTATGGTGCTGTGATCACTTTTGTGCCCCTCTGGGTTTTTACATGACAAAAATCAAAATAAGAATTGAAGGTACCTGACTTTGAACCGAGCAGAGGATTTTTGGTTGTGGTTTGTTTTTTTGTGTTCTACTTACAACCAGTATTTTAATAAAGCATGTACAGATACATGTGAAATTCACTTTATCTTATTAGTGCCCTCAATATTTCTTTTGTTATATTTACATGCTAAAAATTCATTCTCTTTTCTTGCGTTCCAAAACTAATAAAAGTTTTTTCCACATGGGTTGATCATCTTATGAAAGATAAAGATGTAGTTTTTACAAAAAGGAATGCTTGTTTTTTTTTTTCTCCTCTCTTTAAAAAAAAAAAAATACATTTGCTGGTTGAGAAGATGATAGAAAACAAGGGATTTGAACTATTTATTCAGTGTGACCCGAGGGAACATCAAGAAACCATATAAATTCTTTTGTTGTCTTGAGAGGTCAGCGAACTGACTGTTGCCTGTGATACATGGGCCAAGACTTGAGGCTCAGAAACCTGTTTGTTAGGCAGAGACACTTCTTGTAACTAGACTTGACTCATAGTTAACTTTGTTTTTACATAATTAGCAGTGTCAGTGATTTTTTTTCTTCTGGTTATAAAAATAATGCCATCTCATGGTAGAATATCCAAAAATACAAAAACCAACAACAATAAGAAACTAAAACATCCCAAGTTTCATCACCCAGGGAAAATAACTCCTCAGGTTAGGGACTGCTGTGACATTAGAGGCTTAAAATCAGCGGCACCACAAAGGCTGTGCCTGGGCAGTGTCACCGAGCTCAGCAGTGTGCTCCTCACTCCATGGGCTAGATGAGGAACCATCGTTGTCTTCAGAACTGCTTCGCAGATTCTGCAGTGTGCATGCCTGAGGTTTGAGTGCATGGGGAGTAGAGATGCCCAGGATGGGTGGAATCGCTCTCACACGGCCCCATGCCTTTGGGCCGCTGAGCAGCACTGCTGTGACTCGCAGCTGAGAGGACAGCATGTCTATAATTCTTCTAGGGACTGAGGCACCAAAATGACTTGAAAGTATGGCAGGGATGTCATTCTGATTCCAATTTTTGGCCCTTATAAACAGTTCTAAGATTAACAACCTTGGGTGTGCATGTCTATGTCTTTGTCCAGTCACCTCCTTAGAAAAATCCCTAGAGGTAAGTCTGGTGCAGTGGTCCTGGTCTCTGCCAGGGATCACTTCCAGGAGCCCCACTGACACCAAAGTCTGCTTGAGTTCAGCTCTATACAATAGCATAGTGTTTGCGTACAACGTAGGCACATCCTTTCATGGACTTTAATCATCCCTAGGTAACTTTTAATACCTAACACAGTGGGAATACTATGCAAATAGTTGTTACACTCTATTGTTTAGGGAATAAGGGTTATAAAGTACCTGTACATGTGCAATACAGGCATATTTTTTTCTTTTTTCAAATAATTTCTTGGGCCACTCCACTTGCCTCTAGTTCCAAACTTAGTGCACTGGGGGTCCCAACCTAGAACCCTAACCCGAATGTTCTTGTATCTGAGCTACCAAGAGACACATAACTGGCCATATCTGCAGGCATCCTTTGGACCTTGTCCCTGATAAAGGAGCCAGCCAGTAAGAAGGAATCTTGAGCTTTGGATCACTTGTCTAACATCAGCATCACCATGTCAAAGTATCTTCATACAGTTTATTTGCAATCAGTGAACATTCCCTGGAACTGTGAGACCTTCCAGAGCATCTTACAGGTTTGTTTTCCCAGCTCTCAGTGGTTCTGGTAGTTGAGTTTGCTGTCCCCTCACACTACAGGATTTGGGCTGAGAATGTGGCTCAGAGGAAGAGCACTTGCGTGGCTTACATTAGGAATGAGGGTTAAAGGGCCAGGGATTTAGCTCAGTAGTTCCAGCGCCTGTCTTGCAAGCGCAAGGGCCCAGGTTCGATTCCCCAGTAACCATATACCATACTGGGTGTGGAGACTCACACCCAGCAGCAACCAGTACCACATACCACAGTGCCAGGCATGGTGGCTCACACCTGTAATCCCAGCACTCGGGAGGCAGAGGCAGGAGGGTTGCTGTGATGTGAGTTGGAGGCTGAGCTCAGGGCCAGTCTGAACTACAAAGCGAGACCGTCCCCCCCCAAAAAAAACGAATGAGGGTTTACTCCTCAGCACTATCAAAAAAATTTTGTTTCGTTTAAGATCAGGATTTAAGAAAACTCAAGAGGGTAAATTCTGATTAAAAAAGAACAACTCATGTAGCAGTTTTTCTTATAAGTGGCTATGATTTACTCCATTTAGAGCTTGCTAGGTTGGAAGTTAAAACATAAATCTAGACATAGTCCTGTCCTGATTTGGGAACACAGAATTGATATTTCCAAAACAAAAGCTGTGCTGTTGTTATCAAGTTCCCAACTTGGAGTAAAATTCCTTAGGCCTGGCCTCCAGCCACATACTAGGTGCTGGCTAGCATGGCAACCAGGGCTGCCCTGGCTGTCAGTCCAGACCCAGCACAGCACTGCTGCACACTGTCCCACGGCTGAACTGAAGCCAGAGTGGCATACTATAAAGAGAAATGAAAATTACGCCTGAATTGATTTAAAGATCAAATCTATCACCAAAAGATTGATAGCTCTTGTTCTGAAGTTGTGTCCTAAGTTTTCCTGCTTAAAGAGTTTGAGGAGACCAAGTCTTTTTTTTTTTTTTTAATCTTTATTGGTACATTAAATATATACATCATGATTGCACTCCATAATGGGGATTTGTACCAGTATAAGACACAACTTAATTCTCATTTTTTCCCATAGCCCTACCCACCCTACCACCCCCCCCCATATACATAAAATTTGTTTCCTTATTTGAGGAGACCAAGTCTTAATGGGCTTCTTTGAATAGCATTGAGAAGTATGGCCGGGTGAGATGGTGCATACCTATAATCCCAGCTACTCTCAAGGCTGTGAAAGAGGACTGTAAGTTCGAGGCCAGCCTGGGCAACCGAGCAATCCCCAGTTTTAAAATTTCAAAAAGGAGCTGGAGATGTAGCTCATTGGTAGAGTGCTTACTTCACATGTGGGGAAGCCTGGGTTAAGTCCCCAGGACCGAAAAGGCCTCACTGTGAAGGTAACATTTTGAGGTCTGTAGGCATCCATAGCCCAACAAGATTTCTAGAAAATATACACAACAGATGCTGTATTTTTAAAAATTTGTAGACTACCTTCCATATTTAATCTTTCAATAGCTGAATGATTGAGATCAGTTTAGAACACAAATATTTTATTTAAAACCTAAAATGGAAAGTAAATTTGACGTAAAAATCACCTGCCCGTTTTCACTTCTAATCAGGGCAGAAGTTTGTGAAAAATGATATTATCAACAATTTCATGCACTTTTTTTAAAAATTAGTTTTTTATCAAGGTCTCACTTTGTAGTTCAGGCTGGTCCTGACTCACTATGTAGCCCAGGCTAACCTCGAACTCACAACAGTCCTGCTGCCTCTGCCTCCCAAGTGGTGGGATTACAGGAGTAAGCCACCACGTCCAGCATTGTGATGTGTGGTACCAGGGATCAAACAAAGGACCTGGTGCTAATCAGGCAGATGCTGGAACCTCTGAGCTAGATCCCCAGCCCATTTCATTCACTTTTGTAACTTCTTCAGAAGTATAAATAATCTCTTCATTAAATGGAGACTTTTTCTTTGTCTGACTTTTTTTAAACAGTGAAAATAATACTGGGTTCTAATATAAAGAAAAGTTAAAAAGGAGAAACTAAATTCTCATTACTCAGAGTAGCTTTTTTCTGAAATTCTCTTCCAGAATTTCATCTCTTCAACCATCCATTTACACCGTAAGACTATGCTACAAATACCACTTTGTGCCCCACCTTTTTCTCCAAACTGTAACATAAATCTTCTCCCATGCTTTAGGAATTCAGAGAGCTGAGAAATTTTTCAATAAGCCCAAATCACAATACATTTGTGAGTACACATTGAATTTATGTATAAATGTGATTTGAATATATCAGCAGCGGGATTAAAATGTAAAAGAATGAGTTTTTTTTAGAAAAAACTTATTATTAATATCTCAAATGCAGAACAGATTAATTTTTCTAAGAAAGCCAGTCTTCAGACTTCATGCTTGTTCAGTCAACATCATCTGTATTTCATCAGCTACACATCGTATGGTATTTACACCTACACATCACTTTATTTGCTTTGCCTGACAAAATGAAAAGTATTGGGAATTGTTCAGGGAAATATGCCAAAAGAATCTTTGGGGCTCTTGAGTTTTACATATTTTCCCAGTTACACTAATGAAAAGGAATTTTGTTTGAGAGTTTGACTTGGAGTGCAGCTGCAGGGCATTTGAATATGCACTGAGTCTCCACTGGGCCTTCGCTGATTTCCATGCAGAAGGTTCTAGAATTTCTCTGAATTGCCTGAACGGAGGAGCAATTGAAAAAGAAGCCTAACCTGATCTGCGACTACTCTGAATTTCATGTTAGAAAAATTAAGATCATTCATGTCACATTTTTTTTTCTCAGAGTGCCAAATTCTGATTTAAAAAAAGTATTTCACCACCTTATTTTAGTGGAACATTAAAATAACTATCATTAAATTTTCTAACATTTTTCCCTTGTACCTTAGATAAGTATTTAAATATGTTTTTATTTGTACTGCTTGTGGAATAAAGATATTGAGAAGAAAGAAGGATCTTTGAACTATTTGCTTTCCTCAAATGTAATGAGAAACACAACCAAATGAACTATAGGGTTTATTGCTATGTAATAAAAGGCTTTTAAAACCTTCCAAATCATAAAGATGCCTGGGGTGAATGATATATATTCTCACGCTGTGTTAGCATATCGTTTCTGAGTTCATGGTTAGGCCATGGCTGATACCAATAATACTGTTCAACTTCAAAATTTTACCACTTGTCTCTGCATAAGCAGTCTTTTTGACCTTCAAGTGGATGATAAAGTTCTTTCAGACTGTCCAAATTCTCAAGGAGGAATTTCACTGAATTGACAGTAAATAATGTTTACGTAGGAAAAGGAATCATTCTACCATCTACTTTTTTGTTTGTTTGTTTGTTTGTCTGTGCCCTCACCAGTTGAGAGGAGCGCAGGACAGGACAGTGGGTGCTGTCCTTCACTCCAGTAAGTTTGTGGCCAGTACCTGACACAGCCGGGGCAGAAGCCTTCTTATGGGGCTGTCTGAAAAGTCACATAAAGGCCACACAGTAAGTGCCGTGGTGTGGTTATCAGAAAGTACACATGCTTAGACCACGGAGAAGTTAATGAACAGAAATCACAGATCCTCCCCATAAACTAAGTTTTCATACAAACAGAAGTTAATGTGGTAAATTCCTTTTTTTTTTTTAATTGACTTGATGATTTAGAATATCGAGTTAAGGATACTGGAGTACGAGTTAAAATGAATTTTGATATCAAATGTAGGGATGAGGTGAAATAAACTTTTTTATTTCAACTCTCCTTTTATTGCTCTCCATAAATACTTCTTACGTTGTGATTTTCCTGTGCTGTGTTCGTTGGCAGCGAGCTGAGCGAGCCGGTGTTTCTAATTAAGAATTGGAAGGCTTTTGCTGACGTGCTGCGGAGGTCATCGCAGGGTGTGGCTGCCGAGCTAGCCTGTCCTTGGGAATGAAACTGTACTCGCATATCTGACACGGTCAGAGTAAACTACCATTCCTTTGCAAACAACACATGCTCACTAGGGTACTGAGACAATACTGTGTGTGGGACTGTACCTCTTTTCAGGCATTGTGATGCTTGTGGGCTTTTAACTGCTTCTATCTGTGCTTTGTCTAAAAAAGTAGGAAGTTGACTAAAAGTATGGACGTCTGTGTGCTACTTGGCATCTTCTGACGGGCCCTTGTTCTGTAAGATGCTATCCAGACAGATGCAGAGATGACTGATGAGTCATAGCCCTGTGACTGTGGTGTTCAGGTGGGCTCATTGTCCACCCTACTGCCATTACCACCAGCCACCTCGTCACTGAATGCACCCTCCTTGCATCCTACCTGCTTCAGAGCTCAGCGACCTATAACTCCTGTCATCTCTAAGTGCCGTCTTCGTTGGCCGCCTCTATTGTTTTCTTTTTATACACTGCTCCTTCCTGCTCCCTTTTGATCTCTTCTGAATGTCCTCCCAGGCACTCAGGAGGCTGAGGCCGGAGGATCCAGAGCTCAAGGCTGCCAGGGCAATTTAGCATTACATTGTCTCAAAATAAAAAGGGCTAAGAATGTGACTCAGTGTGAAGGCGTCCGGGTTCAGTTGCCAGTGCTGCATGTACAGGAAAAGGGCGAAGACAAGGGCATTTAACTATTCTGACTTTATCCCTTTCCTTATACTCTGTTGGCTCTCTAAAGGATCTTACAAATTCCATACTTCAGCTTGCTGGTTGTAGTTACGTTTTCAGCTGTGGAGATCATCTAGTGAAGTCAGGAAGCTGGAGGACTTGCCTGTATTTCATGCCCATCTCTACTGCTTACTAGTTTCAGGACTTTGAGCAAGTTACTCAATTCTCTGGGCCTCAGTTCCCTCACCTATCAAATGAGGATGCAAATAATTAACTCAAAAATACAGAGCACTGTGCTGTGCTTTCTCTCAGCCTCTAACCCACTCTCAGTTTTATCTGTTTATTCATTTGTCAGGTCTTCCTTGGGGAAGCCTTGCCTGACGTTCAAAATCTACGTGCTCTGTGAACAGTCCTCATTGCTCTGTTTGTGCAACTTGGAGTTGGTCATGTCGCTGGGTTACCTGTATCTCCCCTTAGCCAGGGGCCCTGGGAGCACAGAGTAGAATCTGACTCGCTCATCACCGTGACCCAGGGTTTAAGTGCAGCACTTAAACATTTGCTGTGGGAATGGCTAACGGGATGGAGAGAGGAGTCAGCTGGGAACAATGACCGATGGAGGGCTTTACTTCCTCTTTATGTTCACCTCGCTCGGTTTTATAGGTCATAGGAGGACCCCATTGTCAGATTTAGTGAGCCTGAGTATCCTTGCTAGCCTGACTCATCTGAGGTAACTCAGAAAGCCAGTTTATAAGCCCAAATGACAATATTTTCAAATTCTTAGTGATCTTTACAGCATGCTAAAGAACAATTATATGGGATCTGACTTGAGAACACAGTAGGTTCTTTCCTAGCACTTAAGGCCCCGATGATGCTGTGAACACGCGAATGACTTTGTAAGACATTATCAAAATAAGCTTCTCCCAAGCATGAGACCCTGGAGTGTGGATGTTTGGAGGGCTATTGTATGGAAAGGGTTTAAGCTTCGTTTACAGGCCTCCAAGAGATTGGAAGTGTCCGGAACACAGCTGTCTCTCTTTCAGAACAAAGAAGCTTTTAACTGTAAAGATTGGGTCATCCTGGAGGTCACAGGCCTCCATCACTGTCTGTGTCCAGCACTGTGCGGGCAAGTCCTTGGCCAAGATAACGGGAAAGAAGGAGGTGGATGAGTGGCGTCTTCAGGGTCCCTTCTGATTCTGAGACTCCAACCTGTGTCACCCACTCAGGGACCTGTGAGGTCTTGGGACCACTCCATGCTCCCAATAAATGTCTCTGGAAGTTAGCCATCTGCAAGAGATGACAGTAGTTTAGTTATTGAAACCACCTTGATGAATGTTCTGTGTCATTTCTTGAAATAGGTAATGTTACTACCACCAATGATATTCATTTTTGGTCTCTTGGTCTTGTTCCTTATTTCTGTCTTCATCTTGAATTTACTTTAGGGATGATCTGCGTGACCAGGGTAGATTGTAGCAGTTCAAAAAACTGCACCAATGAGTGGATTTGTAAAGTGTCTTGTTTTCTACCAGCATCCAGATTTGACTCTTGTGCGTTAGGCTGGTTTTGCACAGGTTAGGTTGGACATACAGTTAAATTCCCTTCATCCCTCCCC
Organism: Petromus typicus; assembly: GCA_004026965.1. Classification (NCBI taxonomy): domain Eukaryota; kingdom Metazoa; phylum Chordata; class Mammalia; order Rodentia; family Petromuridae; genus Petromus; species Petromus typicus. Next base: position 4,033 of record PVIR01026355.1, on the reverse strand, counting down.
ACAATTCAGGATCACGCCCACCCCACTTGGAGAAGGGAAGAGCACAGTCACCATCGGCCTGGTACAAGCGTTGACCGCCCACTTGAACGTCAACTCCTTCGCCTGCCTGAGGCAGCCTTCCCAAGGGCCAACATTTGGAGTGAAAGGTACTTGTTTAGCCATTTTCAGAGCAGAATAATGGGGGAGAAAAGTTTTATGAGAATGCCACCTCCAGTTAAAGCTTTTCGGAAGAACCTCTACATCAAACACACACACATGCACGCACGCGCGCACCTTCCATGCTCAGCTCATGGTCACACCAAGCTGTCCTTCAGGCACAAAGATACGCAGAGTAGCTTTCAGAGAGGGGCCTCTATTGGACCCCCCCAGGAAACTCACTCTCTGGACTCTGTTGCTCGGCCTTCTGCCCGAAGTGGTGTCTTTTGTCTCTCCCATGCCTCCTAGGCCAAGGGATTTTGAAACCCTGCCGGTCATGTGGGTATATTATCATATGGGCCGTACTGAAAGATCTCTTCTTCTGAACCCCGAGAGAGCCTGTAGGTCAGGCCCCAGCGCTCAGCCATGGGAGTTGCTGTGTGGGGCCTGAGGCACTTTGGAGACGCCCCAGCTGTGCACAGAGCTAGAGTGAGATTCCTCTTTGGCTGTGGTTGGGCTGGTGTCTGGCACCTTCCCATTCATTCCTTCTTCCTCATTGATTTATCATGAAGTCTCCTGAGCTCACTGACACCAATACTTATTGCTGCCATCACTGTGTCTTCTTGGCAGTTTGTATTTTTAACTATATTATATTTATATTACTGTTATAAATGTTAATAACTCCTAACTCATTAAGTACTGATAAGTCATAGAAAGTTATAGTTATGCAGTGGAATGAAGCTTAGACTTGGAGTGAGAAGGCTGATTTTATTCTCGGCGATACCTCTGTGTAGCCAGGCATCACCTCTCTGAGCTATGTCTGTAAAAGGCTAGAAAGGTTTAAGGTGCAGGCTCACCGCGTGGTGAGGCTCAGCTGAGAGAGCATAGAGAGAACGTGGTGGGCTGTGAGACAGTGTGGACATGGGTCCCTTTCATGTAATAACTGTTTCAGGGGAGAAGCAGCATAATAACTTTTGCCCAGAATCAGGTAAAATAAATTGTCTGAAGTTCATTATAAAAACAGAGTGCTTTGATACCTCAGTGTATATATGATCTAAATAAAGCATAGCCCCATAGATCCACTAATAGTAAAATGATCCTGAGATCTGTTTAATAGCAATGACATTTGCTATATCTTTTTAACCTTTGTTTTCTAAATAAAGAAATGGAGGGCCGGGATTTAGCTCAGTGGTTCTGGCACCCGCTTTGCAAATGCAAGGGCCTGGATTCAATCCCTGGTAACCACATACAACCATGCATGAGTCTCCATGCCTACCAGCAGTCAGAACCACATACCACAGTGTCAGGTGTGGTGCCTCATGCCTGTAATCCCAGCATTTGGGAGGCAGTGGCAGGAAGATTGCTGTGAGCTCAAGGCTGGGCTCAGGACAAGCCTGAACTACTTTTTTTTGAGACCCTGTCTCAAAAAAGAAAAGAAATGGAAATCCTTAAATTGCAGAAGCGGATGCACTGTGAGCTTTGGTGTGTTCTGCTTCTATTCTAGCTAGTGTTTCTCGCTCTGTTATTTTACCGCCCTCTTGAGTTGGGGGAGCTGTGTCCCAGGGCTCTGTCTGTCTTGTGTAGCTGTATGTGATGATTCACTTTGACTGTTACTTGCTGTGTTATTTAGGAGGAGCTGCAGGAGGCGGGTATGCCCAGGTCATCCCCATGGAAGAGGTAAGGCCACAAAGCACACGGTGTCGATCATTGTGCTCCCTCCCAGCACCTTTGGAGGACTCTGCCCTCCAAAGACAGCCCAGTCTTTTATGGGCTCCCGAGGGTCCCGAGGACTTGGGAAGCCAAAAGTATCTGCCTGACTCATGTAGTGGCAGAACTTGATAACTTCTGGGAATTGTGTGGATTTTGTATGTGCCACTTAGGGTAAATACTCATTTACTTTTTTTTTGGAGACAGGGTCTTGCTTTGTAGTTCAGGCTGGTCCTGAGCTCACAATGTATCCCAGGCTAGCCTCGAACTCACCACAGTCCTCCTGCCTCTGCCTCCCAAGTACTGGGATTACAAGCGTGGGCCACCATGCCTCGCATTGTGCTATGTGGTACCAGGGATCAAACTCAGGATCTCGCACTTGTGAGGCAGACCCTGAACCACTGAACTAAATCCCCAGTCCACCATATACTTAAATCTATGAATCTTGTGTGTGAATTTTATATAGGTGCTGATGAAGCTGTGTTGGTCAGTGTTTTATAAATAAATGACATGAAGTTAGGGATTTAGCTCAGTGGTTCCAGTGCCTACCTTGCAAGTGCAAGGTCATAAGTTTGATCCCTAGAACCACAAAAATGAATGAATGAATAAGTGAATGAATGATATGCACATCTTATTACCTTTCTAAATTCCAAAAAATTCTGCATCTTAAGACCCAGTACTCCACAAGGGGCAGGGGAATATTGATGGTCATCTGCCATCCTCCCAAATTTAGGAAGACTTAGATACTTTGCTTCTGTAAAGTAAGACTTCAAATTAGGGCTGGCAGTGTAGTTTGCAGTGGAGTGCTTGCTGACTTAGCAGCCTGAGGCCCTGGGTTCATTCACTACCACTGAAAGAATGAAAAAGACTCCAAAATAAAATGGTTTCAGAGAAAATGGGGGGAAAGAGCCAGAAGATCAATTCTTAATTCTCTGAGAAATTTTTGTTTTCATTAGTTTGTTTGCTTGAGGGATGCTGGAGGTTGGACCTAGGGCCTTGTGAAGGCTGAGCACACATGCCCCCGACCCTTGTCTTGGTGCTTCAGTGATCCCATGCCCCGAGTTTCATTCCTGTCCCTTTCTACCCTCACTACCCAGCTTAGCCTCTCTTCCCAAGGTTCTGTTCCATTTCACAAATTCTCTTATACTGTGTTTGTGGTCATCAGATTCAGTTTCTTCTGAGAAGCTGGAGGCTCCAGGTTCAAGCACTTATCAGAGTGCTGGCAGAGCGGGTGCTCAGTGAGAAAGACGTTGATGTTGAAGGAGTAGTTATTCATGGAGGCTGAGTGTCAGGGATGCTAAAGAGAAATGTTGGATAAGTCTGGAGGTTAGGAGTGGCCCATAGCCCTGTTGAGAGCAGGTAAGTCTCACGTCTGCATGGGGATAATGAGTCCCTTTCCTACCTGCGGATGAGGCAGGAGGATGCAGAACCAAGGCCACGTTGGGGACAGAGGGCAAGGAACGTGCCCAGGGGAGCTGCTCTAGATTTAGCCAGCAAATAAGGAAAGCATGTTCTGGTGTCCCTCTAGGGCACCTGCTACATGGCTCAAAGTACACTGGCACGGAGGTCATTCCTCAAAGGTGAGTGCCTCAGGGTCTTTTCCTTCCCTGTGTCCCCAGCTCTTCATTCAGTGCCCAGCACTTAGTGGGTGTTTATTGACCGAGTGTCAGGCATCGATAATGCATACTGGAAGAAATTTCAGAAGTAGTCATAGGGAGAAAGTTAGAAGAAATTCCAGGCAGACTGAGGAATTGAAAGCTAGGGAGCCAGCCTTGTGGAGAATGAGAGAAGATGTTCAACGCAATGGGACCTCTGCTAGGAAAGCCCTGAGTGGGGCAGCACTGGTATTGGAGAATACCAGTGTGGCCACTGCCCGAACGCCAGGGTGAGTGGAGAGAGATGGGGTGGAAGGGTGAGCAGGTGGCAGCCTTCTCAATTCATGGCCTGGAGGCTGTTTTATTTTAAGTGCCGCAGTCAGTCTTTGCAGGAATCTTTTTTTTTTTTTTTTTTAAGGTTTTTTTGAGACAGGGTCTCGCTTTGTGGTTCAGGCTGGCCCTGAGCTCAGCCTCAAACTCACATCACAATCCTCCTGCCTCTGCCTCCCGAGTGCTGGGATGACAGGCGTGAGCCACCACGCCCGGCACTGTGGTATGTGGTACTGGTTGCTGCTGGGTGTGGGTCTCCACACCCA
>PVIR01026354.1:13339-24064 GCA_004026965.1 Petromus typicus | reverse complement strand
TGCAAATATGCAAAATGGATGTGAAAGAAAGGATACAGGTTTTAATCCAAGAGGTGTTCCTGAGCCTGAAGCCTGAGCAGTAATCAGGGAAATCAAGATTAACTTTCCTGAGTTAGTAAAGAGAGTAAATAGTAAGTGGACCCTGAAGACTGGCTAAAATTAATAGAAAAGGTTCTTACTTAGCCCTGCCTGGAAAAATATTTGAATTTTAAGAATAAAGAAATCCCAGGAGACAGGGCAGGTTACCTGCAAAGGAACACAAATAATGTTCGTCTCAGGTATCTTGTCTGTTAAATGTCAGAAATGTGGAGTGCTATAACCCAGTAATTATATTCAGCTGTTAATATATGACTTAATGATTGTTTTAGTAATGTTCTATCTATCCTTTAAAAAACTACTTAAATATATGCTTCATCTATGATGGAGACCACTCTTGGATTTTAGCTTATTTCTTTTAAAGAGAGAGAATGATGCAAAGCTTTATAATCTCCCAACCTTTTGGGAAAATGGGATATCCAGAGTCTACCAAAAAATGTGCACACACATCAGGAAAAGAAAAACTTGTATAAACATTTTAATATTAAATTTGTTGAGACAGCAGGAGATTAACTCAAGTTACCTTTGCCCTTTACAGTTACAAGAGGTGCTCAAAGTGGTAGCCATTAGCTTCCAGATATTCATTAGTATGATGAACTGCTGCTTGGGTAAACTTGGTCAGTGAGATTACATGTGTTTTCAATTCTTCTCTAAGGATTGTTAGTGTAGCAAGTTTTCTGTAATATACAACACCCTGGGGTCCCCCATATGGGAGTAATGCCATCTACTGAAGAAAACACAATACTATTCTTCTTTTTCAGAAGTGTGTATACATTTATTTGGTAGACTGTATTTCTGTGCCATGTCCTATGTTGGTGGTTAGTAGTATGGGCTATGCTAGTTTAATTAACTGACAGAAATTTTGGTCATTTCCAAAGCAAAATGTAGCCCAAATAATAGAGAATTAAAATCTCACTGATGAAACACAAAAACAGTCTGACTACATGTTCTTTATCAAAGGCACATTGAAAATAAAATGACCTAGAGTCTTAAATTTCTCAAGGACATTGATAAATGCAAACATAGAGAATGTAAGAATTCTATTATAAGCCAAAGCATTAAAATGGCACAAAAACTTTGAAGATAGTGTATAAGCCACAATAAAATCATAAGAATTTTTTCTATAGGATTGGTAATATCACAGCAAGTTTTAATTATTTGGAATGCCAAGAAAAAATGAGAAATGAATCTTCTCCTCTTTGTAGACTAAGTTGGACACTAAGGAAGAATAATATGGGGTAAATCTTTACATTGAGACCTCTATCCTACAGCCAAACAATACCTTCTTTTCAGTAAGACAGGGCACCTTTCCTTCCAGAAGAAAAATGTAGTATATTCTGGGCTATGAATAATCTGAAATTTGAGCAAGTTGAGGGTAATATAAGGTATCTTCACTAACAGTGAAAAATTTAAAAATGTTATTTGTGGAAAACATAAAACAAAAATCTTTGATTTCCTTCATACCTCCCAAGCTTGCTCTTAAGTGACACCTGAGGACAGAGACCTTATCTCTTTAGTTAACCATTGTGTATCCAACACCTGTGATTATATTTGCCATGTAATAGTAATTCAGCAAACACATCTCAGTGAATAAATATGTAACAATTTAAAGAAAGCATTACAAATAGCATAATGTAAATGATGGTATCTTGGCATTTTCCTCACACAGTGTTGTTCAGCATTCCCTGCCACAGTTTACTACAAAAGTCAGTCTAGCCTCTTACATGTCATAAAATTAATTTGAAGTTTATTTGCAGGAATAAATGTTTGTGAATTTTGATAAAATGTTAAAAAATACTAATCAAGACAGTAATAAACTATGATAAAACTCTTGTTATTAAATTGCTATAATACAAACCCAGAATGAGATAAATTCTGAAAGCTCAAGTATATATGGATGCTTAGAATATATCCAATATATTTCATTTTAAGTTAGTAAGAAAGAATGGTAGTTGACTTCTAAATTGATTCTCAGTAGTTCTCAGCTCCTAGTATTCTGTCACCCTATATAGATTTTTTTTAATATATGCATTTGCTGATTGTGTAACCAGTAGGATGTCATGAATATGATAGCATGAGACTTACAGAGTTAGGTTGTACAGGTACCTCTGTCTTGTACTCCCTTGGATCACTTTCTATGAAAGAAGCAGCTACCATGTCATGAGAACAGTCAGAAATCATAAGGAGGGGTTAATATGGAGGAAATGAGGCCTGCCTTGGTCAGCAGGCATCTTTCACTTGACAACTGCTTAAGTGCACCATCTTGGAAGTGGATCCCCCAGCTCAAGGGAAGCCTTTGGATAAGCAGCTTAGGGAAGAGATGTTGCCTGAAACCTCATGAGATGCACCTAAAACAGAATCATAAAATCTCTCTACTTTTCAGTTACTCATCCACAGAAACAGTGTAAGTGCATTTTAAACTCCTGCACTTCAGGGTAACTTTTTATATAGCTGTTTTTATAATGCTGTTAGAATAATCAGCTAGTATCTGGGAAGAAAAAAAAGTTGGATTGTTACTGTCTTCTTCATGTCAAAATAAATCCTGACTGATCAAAGATTTAAATGTAAAAATGGAAGCATTAATTTATTAGAAGAAAATAAAGATGAAAATATTTTACTTCTGAGGTGGAAAGGATTTTCTACTTTTGTGACTATGGAAAACAAAGTGACAATCTAGAGGTTTTTTTTGACATAGAAACCCTTATAAATGAGGGACAGACAAACCACAAATTAAGAAAACATATACCTTGTATAACAAAAGGCAGTATCTCTTAATTATAGAGAACTCTTAAAAATCAGTAAGTCTGTATAGATGGAATGGCCAAGGGCAGGAGCAGACAATTCAAATAACAAATATGACTAAATGCATGAACAGTAGTTATTCAAGAAATGTAACTAAGGACAATGAAAGATCACGTTTTACCTGTCAGATTGACAGGGTAAGATTCCTATATTGGCAAGAAGGTTATTAACACATTCAAGACTATATGTGCATAAATGTCCCATCCAGTGGCAATTTATTAGTGAAAAACTAGTAAAAGTGTTTAGATTGGTTCATACTACCACTGGTGCAAGTCACCATATGAGACAGTCATGCATATATTTCTGGTGGTTTAAGCCAGCAGGAATGTGATAAACATGAGTAGAAATGTAGATTTATGTAATGTTCCTGGTGGGTGGTCTTTTGACATCTCTCAAATTGAGTGTGTTCTCTGACTGGGCTGTTCTCCTTGTATGCATTTATCATAAGGTACTAAATAATTGGATACAAGCAGATGTTTATGTTATTGTGAAATCTTGTATATGACCCAGTCATATATTCTCTTGCCCCCTTTGCCTCTGTTGTCTTTGTTTTCCTAATATTTCTTTTGGACTTTCCTGTATTATTGTTTTACTTCTCAATGCTGTGATTTTCTGTTTCATATATTTGTTCTCTAGAATAGTAATTTTTGTAATGTAACTTTCATGTTGTTAACTTTTTTTCTGCTACTGATTCTAATATTCAACTGTTTTGAAAATTTCAGTTTGACTTTTAACTTTCAGAGATACTTTATTCTTGATAAATTACCTTTCTAGGATCCTGTTTAGTAAAGTCTATAATAGCTTTTGAAATCTCTCTGAGGATACTAATTAGAATATTTTTTAGACTTAGAAACTGGGCTAACTTTTGTGTGCATTTGTTTTGTTCTTTCTATCTCATTCATTTTTAGATCTTTTCTAGGGCCTGATGATCCTTAGCTGACAGTTCATATTTATTAATGAAGGACTATGGTAATTAATACTGGAAGCTTTCAGAGGTTCCCTCTGGATTTCTCTGAAATGGGAAGGCTTCTTGTAGGCTCTGTGTAGAGCCTGGGGCTTGTGGCCTGGAAAGATGTCTGGGTGGTGGATCAGCAGACAAAGTGAGAATGCCAACGTGAGAAGGACTTGACTCCCCAGATGTGTACCAGACACAGCTGTTCTTTGCCTCTACCTATGCTTCCCCCTACCTTTTGCAAAGATTAGGAGTTCTCTTTCTCTGCTCCCATTCAAGCTGTAACATGTACAGTTGGAGCCCTTTCCAGGTAAATCACCCCCACCCGCACAGCGCAGGGGCAGCAACAGTTGTGTGGGTGTTTTCTAGTCTAGCTCTTATAAATTTCATTTTTTTCTCTTGAGATACTGGGAATTTTTCTAACTGTGCCGCTAAGCTGGTCTTTCCTATTGTATCTGTTGACTTTGAGAATCTTGTAGATACTTTTAAATTGGTTCTTGTTCTTTTGAGCCACAATGAACTTTGACAGAGACACTATAGTTTTGGCTCCATGAGTTTTCCATCCTTCAGGCATTTCATAAAATACATGGAGTGCCATAGCAACATTTTCTGTGTTCCAAGATTCTTTAATTTTACTTTTAAAAAGGCTCATGAGTTCATGAGTCCATGAGTGGGAGAGGAAGAAGATACCTGTGTTCAGTTGACTATTTTTTCCCCCCCATGGGTAAATTTCTTCATTTTACAGTGTCCTGCTTCCTGTATTCACTATTTCCTCAGGAGCTGGGAGTGTGTATGTGTGCTTGAAGGAATGCTAAAGTCACGGTGTTTTGAGTCTATTTCTAACTATTTGTCGACTTTTGGTGTATCTTGTATTTCTGTTCCCATTTGTAAGTAATATATTTCCTCAGCTCTAGTGGGAAACCCTTATCACCCACTGATATATATGTGTTCTGATTTAGGAGCTCAGTTCAAGTGATTTTATAGGGGAGGCCAAGGTGTGTAGTGGATTTTGTCCCTCTTGGTGAAGGGTCTGTTGTCCACTCTAGTAGGACCCTTTGTCAGAAAACTGTTCTGTCTTCCTGACCTTTTACCCCTTCCCTGGAATAGATGTCTGAGTTAGTGAATAGACAAAAATTCCAAGCTGCAGGTCTTTTCTGTGGTTTAAACTTTGACCTCAGCAAGGTAGGGACTTTTAGGGGCTGTGCCTGCAGCCACTAGTTAATCACTTTGTAGTCCTCTGTGCAGGCTCCCAGCCTGAGCTACACTGATAATGGGATTATTCTTAGCTGCTGCTGAAGGAACTTTTCAGCTGACACAAATTCCTTACATTTCTTTATTTAGACTTGTCACCATTGCTTCTTTCAGTTTTAGAGTTTTCCAGAAATTCGCTCACCTGTTCTATAACTGTTTATTATGAAAAGTAGTGTACTGAGTATTAGAAAATTAAATGAACAAAGAGAAAAATAGTTTGTTGTGCAAGAATTCCTAATTGGGGAGAGAGCAGTTAAGTCATTCATACAATCTCAGAGGGACTATGACCAAGTGAAGAGCAGAGCAGAGGGTACAGGCTGTGGAACGACCTTTCAGGTAGACAACATGGCCTGCCGCTGTCACTCCTTTTGGTCATTGACTGTTGCTGTGGATTTGTTTTCATTCTGGATTTCTCCTATTTTGTAGACTGTGAGAATAGAAAAGTTAGATGAGTCAGCTTGAACCAGAAACATAGAATGTCTTCAAAACTTTATAACACAGGCAATAAATGAAAAAGCATCAAAATTTAACATAGCATGTGAGAGATGTCTATTAAATATTGGGCAGTGATATGCTAGCGCCAAAAATATCCTGGGGAAATGGGTGATAGGTGATTATTACCTTTTTAAACTTAAAATTTGAATTTCAACTTTTTACAAGGGTGGATTATTATCAAAATAAAATACTGTTAAACTAATATTTATCCTATGATTTGATTTTGATGTACAAAAAGCATTTAATAGGTCAAGGATATATCAATTGCAATGTTATAAAGATACTATATACTTAATGGAAATGCCATTGGATTAGGAAAAAAAATCCTTTCAATATAAGAAAATTACTTTTTACTCAATTACTACTATTGAAGCTGTAAAATTATTCATAGAGATTAGACTCTGATTCTTTGTTTTTGATAACTAATGTTGTTAACAGAGAAAAGCCAATAGTTTTCAGGTATCTTGGAATTAAAATTATAGAATACTGGTTAGCTATTTCATACTAAAATAATGTGGTTGAACAGTTAGCTTTTTGATTTGGCCAACTGTGGCATTATGTCAGGTGGGATTGTATTCAGCTGCAAGAAACAAAGCTGAACCAGCAATTTTATAAACAGATAACTTAAGAAGAAGCTTTAAATTTAATGCCAACCTTGTGAAGTCCAGGTCATGTGTAGTGGTTATGCCATCCAGGAGCCATCTGACTTGACATCCCTAAAGCATGGCTTGAACTTCTTGATAATAGGATGACTGCTGCACCTCTAGAAATTACACTTGGGACCCACCCTGACAGTGAGGGAGAGGTGTGCTAGTTTGTCTCTTTCTCAGATTGAACACTACAATAGTTTTCACAGAAATCTCATCTGTTATACCTCCATTTACATTTCAGAGTCTGGAGCTGTGTCACAGAGCCATCTTTAGCTGGAAGGAAACCAGGGGGTTTTGTGTGCTTGTTTTTAAGCCAATACATATTACTATTCAAAATATCAGAGTGCTGTTAATAAAGTAAGAGAGAATGGCTGTTGGTTAGGTAATTCATTATGCAGGTTTGGGAGTTATGGGCTTACTAAAGGAAATTGAAGTCAGGTGTATGGTTCAGGTGGGGGAAGTGTATTAGAATCTGTGAAGGAGCCCTTGGGACCTTTGGTGTTAGAAGGACAAAGAGAAGAGAATATGTTCTCCAAGAGCACTAGGAAGGATATGTTAAGTGAGCTGTGGGAGGGTCTGGTGGGATGTGATCCAGGTGGAGTAGAAAGACAGTGTACATTGCCCTGGGTGCTGGTGAGTCAGGCCTCTGGAGCTTGAGTTTAACAAAAAGAAGCCCTCCATGACCTTGAGACAGCAGCTCCAGTCTTGAATGTGGACCACATCGTGAGGAGGAAGTGTGACATTTTCAGTACATGACTGAGACTAACTGATGTCAGTCACAAGGGAGGAGCAGAAGAAGAGAGGAGGTCACTAGAGAGAAGTGTGGGGGTCAAGAGACCCCTTCAGGCAGGTGGTGATAGAGCATGCTTGGTTTTGGGAAGAAGGGGACCTCTGATGGTGTTTGAGAGAGACTATACAGACATTGCATGTCCTGCAGGAGGCAGAAAAGTATTCCTACTCAGGAAGCTTTGCAGGAAAGAAAGAAGTACCTCTTTTTCCTAGAAAGAGGCAAGATGAAGTGTGGACCCAAGAAACTTGTATTTGATGGCAGCAGTACAAGAAGTAAACTGAGAACTTGGTCTGGGTGAAGACAAGAAGACAAGAAGAGCTTCATCTTGGTCAGCAGAGATGACATTCCTCAGGCTGAGGGAAAGAGAGTTTGCCAGTGGCTATAAAAGTTCAAGAGAGCACAGTGTGGATATTCAGCTCCAGGATGAGTCCCATTGTGGTTGTGGAGTCTGAATTTGCTTTCATTCTGTGAGTGCCATTACCTAAAGAAAGAATTATTTTTAAAAATTTTAGTTGACATGTAAAAAAAAATTTTAATCTTTATTTGTACATTATGAATACACATCATCATCACATTCAACACTGAGAGTTTGTACTAGAATATGACACAACTTGATTCTTGTTTTTTTCCCCTACCCTGCAACCCCCACCCTCTATATACATAAGCTTTGTTTCCTTTTTTCTTTATTATTACCACATTCATTTTTGCCTCTTTATTTACCCCTACACCCTCTTCCCTTTTAAATATTTTCTAGTTGACATTTTTGAGTGCTTACCAACAAGAATTTTTGTACACACAGACACGCACACACACACACACACACACACACACACACACACAGGCCAAAAAAGCAGTTTCATTCCCAGCTTTACTTTGGCAGTGTGTTTTTTTACATACTGACTATCCAAAGCTTCATTAGGGCAGGTATCATTTCAATTAGTTGATTGTTGTTTGCTGAAAGTAACGTTTGTTTGTTTGTTTTGTATTGACTATTTTTTGTATACTTTTTTGTTGGGAACAATCCTGTTTGGGAGAAATAATTGCAGGGTCAAAATTGACTAGGACTTCCTGCCTGCAGACAGACATTGGACTTATCTCTTGTCTTCACCTCTGACAGCAACAGGGACTCAATGGTCCCACATGCTGTGATGCTTCAAGGCAAAACTGCACTGGATCTGCCTAACTTCTCAAGGACTATTGCTGACATTTGCCTTCCCCAGCAGGATCTTCATCCTTATAACTTCTCTGGTACTATTGTTGGTGTCTCTGGGACTATTGTTGGTGTCTCCCAAAAGACTATTTCTAAGTCTTTTGGAATATATATAATAAAAGGTGTGGCAGGCTGGGGGCGAGGGTCTTGCTGCCCAGAGTAGCAGGCCCAAGCTCAGCTTCTCTAAGTCTCATTTCTGCCTAATTATTATTTCACTATGTGCCATTGAATCACAGCAGAGTAGAACTTAATGCAGAAGTTCTAGTTACATCCTCTTCCCCAGTTTCCCACACTTTTTATTTAGAACATTGTATTCATCTTTGATGTTTGTTTCTAGTGAAATCTAATAAAGTTCTGATTATTTCTTTTATTAATTCATATTTATGAAAAATAACCTAGAATATTGTGCTATAATCTATAAAATCTGTTACCATAAACACATTAGATACAGTTTTTATAGTTCTCCAGAACTCAATGATGTTCGTGTATAATACATTATGAACACATTTGGGATACTAAGACTGAATAGGAAGGAAGTGCCACAAGATCTGTAAAAGAAGAAATTGAGGAATGGAGAAATGTTAGCATTTCAGAGAGAAAAGTCTGTTGTGATAAGAAAAGACAAAAATGTTTCCTTTATTGTTAACTATTCATAATATAGAAATGATAGAACTTGGAAGCAGAAATGAAACTAAAGAATTCCAATAGTCGGGCCGGGGAGTTAGCTCAGTGGTTCCGGCGCCTGTCTCACAAGCGCAAGGACCCGGGTTCGATTCCCCGGTAACCACATAACAATACTGGGTGTGGAGACCCACACCCAGCAGCAACCAGTACCACATACCACAGCGCCGGGCGTGGTGGCTCATGCCTGTCATCCCAGCACTTGGGAGGCAGAGGCAGGAGGATTGTGATGTGAGTTTGAGGCTGAGCTCAGGGCCAGCCTGAACCACAAAGTGAGACCCTGTCTCCAAAAACCTAAAAAAAAAAAAAAAAAAAAAAAAAAAAAAAGAATTCCAATAGTCATCAATGATTGTAATAATTCTATGGGTAGAAAAACAGCGGGCAGAGCCGGATAAGCTGACGCCAGCACCATCTTAGCCATGCTAGGGCCAGAGCCTCCTGGCCTCCAGGCTCACACTGGAACTGCGCCCAGGGACTCAGTAAAACAGTGGGCGGAGCTGGGCAATTCACAGCCAGTGTCATCTTAGCCTGGTGGCCTCCAGGCCCACACCAGAAGCGCACCCAGGGACTCAGTAAAACAGCGGGTAGAGCTTGGTAAGTTGCCACCAGCACCATCTTAGCCGAGCTGTGGCCAGAGCCTGCAGGACTCCAGGACCACACTGGAAGCATGCTCATGGACTCTGTGTAGGAATGGACGTTGTTGTGGAAACCTCAGCCAGTGACATCGCAGCCAAGCAGGGGCCGGAGCCTTCCTTTCTCCATGTCAGCTGCACAAGTACATCCAGGGACTCTGTATTGACTGTAGAAGAACAACCCAGGAAACACTGATATTTTAAGGGTCCTAAATATGAGGAGAAAAGAGACATGTAACGAACATCGCCAGACAACAGGGCAGGTATAAAGCCAAAAAACCAAACCAAAACAAAACAAACAAACAAACAAAAACCCCAGCAACAACAAAAACTCAGAAATAAGGAAACATTTAAAGTCTCAGATGCAAAGATCCTCACCCCAAGGTAACACAGAGGGAAGGGAAATAGAGAAGTTTGAAGGTCAGTTTCCAGGGTTCTTGAAAATGGTAACCAAAGCAGAGCTAGTAAAATGGAAATCAGAACTGATCTCTGAGATGAAAGCAGAGATACTAGACACAGTTAACACTAGGATTAATAAAGCTAAAAAGGAAATCAAGGAGTTGATAGAATCCAAGATAGCAAAAGCAATGGAACCTTTTAAACACCTACAAGCGGAGGTCTAGGAAATCAAGAAAGAAAGTGAAAGTTTACACAATAGAATGAAGATGGCCGAAGACCGAATTTCAGATCTAGAAGACAGGTTCTCAGCCAATGAACAGGAAAAGCATAATTTATGGAAAATGTCAAGGGATAATGAGAAATCAATCCAAGAACTCCTAGATGATTCAAAGAAGAATAACATAAGATTGATTGGAGCCACTGAGGAAGCAGGAGACAATACAAAAGACATTAAAAAACTATGCACAGAAACAGTGGCAGAAAACTTCACAGGAAAAAGAAAAGAATTGGACATACAAATATATGAAACATACAGACCTCTACATGCCTGTGACATGAAAAAATCTACACCTAGGCATATAATTATAAAAGTTCCAGATATCCAGAAAAAGAATGAACTACTGAAAGCAGCCAGAGAGAAAAGAAAACAGTTACATACCAAGGGAAGCATGTCAAGATCACAACAGACTTTGCAACTCAAACATTTAATGCAGGGCTGGGGAGTTAGCTCAGTGGTTCCGGCGCCTGTCTTGCAAGCGCAAGGGCCC
>PVIR01026354.1:0-13239 GCA_004026965.1 Petromus typicus | reverse complement strand
AATATGGAAAGTTACAAATCCATGAGATCTAACAGAGTCAACTCATGGGGCCAAACAAGAAACTGATGGGAAAAGAATAAAATCAAAGAATAACAGAGCCTACAACAGGAAAACATGACAGCACTAAATTTGCCTATATCAGTCATAACCATTAATGTCAATGGACTCAATGCACCAATTAAGAGATACAGACTGACAGAATGGATCAAGAAGCAAGATCCTACAATCTGCTGCATACAAGAAACACACCTAATTCAAAAAGAAACCCATGGACTGAAAGTAAATGATTGGAAAACAATACTCCATGTGACAGGAAACAGTAAAAAAGCAGGAGTGACAATCTTATTTGCAGACGGAATGGACTTCAAGCCAAAACTGATAGAGAGATAAAGATGGACACTATCTTTTAGTACAGGAAAAATCCAAGAGAAAGAAATAACAATCTTAAATATTTATGCACCAAATTCTAATATAAAGCACACATTAATGGACATGAAAAATCAGATAAACTCCAATACAATAATGGTAGGGGACCTCAATATTCTACTGTCACAAAAAGACAGATCAACAGACAAAAAAAAATCAATAAGGAAATACTTGAACTAAACCAGACTCTTCAGCAAATGGACTTAATAGATGTCTACAGAGTATTTCACCCCACCAGTCAGAATTTACATTCTCTCAGCTGCTCATGGATCATTCTCCAAAATAGACCATGTGCTGGTTCATAGAATAGGTTTAAGTAAATGCAAAGGGTTGAAGTTATCCTTTGTATTCTGACAGACCACAATGCCCTGAAACTGGAGCTGGATAGCAAAAGAAAGCCCAGTATCCTCACAAACACATGAAAACTGAAAAACACTCTGCTGACCAACCAATGGGTCACAGAAGAAATTAGAGAAGAAATTGAACAGTTCTTATAACTAAACGATAACCTCAAAACAACATATAGAATTTATGGGACAAAATGAAAGCAGTTCTACAAGGAAAATTCATAGCAGTGAAGGCCTACATCCAGAAAACAGAGCAAGCTCAAATAAAGCAATTTAATGCTGAGCCTCACATGACTAGAAAGAGAGGAGCAAGACAAACCCAAAGCTCACACTAAGCAAGAAATTATAAAGATCGGGGCAGAAATTAGTGCAACAGAAACTAAGAAGACAATACAAAAAATCAACAAATCCAAAGGTTGGTTCTTTGAAAGGATAAACAAAATTGATAGACCCGTAGCCAACCTTATTAAACAAAGGAAGGAAAAGGCTCGTATCTATGCTATTAGGAATAAGAACGGAGAAATTACTACTGACTGAGAGGAAGTCCAGAGGATAATAAACACCTACTTCGAAAATGTATACTTTAATAAAATGGAAAATGTAGAAGAAATGGATAGCTTTCTGGACACATATGAACTTCCAAAGCTGAATAAAGAAGATATAGAAATGTTAAATACCCTAGTATCAATCTGTGAAATTGAAAATGTAATTAAAAACCCGCCAACAAAGGAAAGCCCTGGACCTATTGGCTTTACTGCTGAATTCTATAAAACTTTTAAAAGAGGGTTACTGCCTCTACTTCTTAAACTCTTTAATGAAATTGAAAGGGAAGCAGTACTCCCAAACTCATTCCTGGAAGCAACCATTACCCTGATTCCAAAAGCAGAGAGAGACCCAACCGAAAAAGAGAACTACAGGCCAACCTCCCTAGTGAACATAGATGCAAAAATCCTCAATAAGATACTGACAAACAGAATACAGAGAATTATCAAAAAGATTATACACCCTGACCAAGTTGGATTCATCCCAGGGATGCAAGGATGGTTCAACATATGTAAATCAATAAATGTTATACACTATATTAACAGACTGAAGGACAAAAACCATATGGTCAGCTCAATTGATGCAGAAAAAGCGTTTGACAAAATACAGCACCCATTTACGTTCAAACCCCTATAGAATATTGGAATAGGTGGTCTCTATCTCAAACTAATAAAAGCTATCTATGAGAAACTGTCAGCCAGCATCATACTAAATGGTCAAAAACTGAACATTTTCACACTAAGATCTGGAACAAGACAAGGATGTCCTCTCTCACCACTTTTGTTCAATATAGTTCTGGAAATATTAGCCACAGCAATTAGGCAAGAGAACAAAATAAAGGGAATAAAGATAGGAAAGGAAGAAGTTAAGTTGTCATTATTTGCTGACGACATGATACTCTATCTAGAGGATACTAAAAACTCAATTAAAAAACTGCTGGACCTAATCACCAAATTTAGTTGCGTAGCTGGATACAAGGTCAACATTCAAAAATCAATAGCCTTTGTATAGACAAACAGTAGACCCACTGAGATAGAAACTGGGGAGTCAGTCCCTTTCACAATAGCAGCCAAAAAAATAAAATACCTAGGAATCAATCTAACAAAGGAGGTGAAAGACCACTACTCAGAAAAACACAGCACTCTGAAAAAGGAAATAGAAGATGATATCAAAAAATGGAAAGACATACCTTGGTCCTGGATAGGAAGAACCAATATCATCAAAATGGCTATACTCCCCAAACTACTATACAGATTCAACGTAATCTTAATTGAAATCCCAACAATGTATTTCATAGATCTAGAGAAAAAATTTCAAACTTTCATCTGGAACCACAAAAGACCTAAAATAGCAAAAGCATTTCTAAGCAACAGGGACATGGTGGGGGTATTACAACTCTGAACCCGAAACTATAAAGCAACCATGATAAAAACTGCATGGTACTGGCAAAGTAACAGACCTGCAGATCAATGGAGTAGATTAGAAGATCCAGAAACTACTCCAGATACACTGAGCTACCTCATCTTTGACAATGGAGCCAAAAATCCTGAATGGAGGAAGGATAACCTCTTCAACAAATGGTGCTGGAAAAACTGGGCTTTAACCTCCCAAAGACTAAAAGTAGACCTAGCTTTTTCACTGTGTACCAAGCTAAAATCAAAGGGAAAAGAGACCTAATATTAAAACAGACACTCTGAACCTGCTGCAAAACAGGTTAGGTAAAACTTCCAAAGACATTGGCTTATGGAAAGACTTCTTGAACAAAACGTGTATAGTACAAAAATTGGCAGAAGAAATTAACAAATGCGATCTCATTTTTTAAAAAAGCTTCTGCCCAGCAAAGGAAATCACCAACAGAGAGAAAAGGCAGCCAGCAATGTGGGAAAAAATCTTTACCAGCTGTTCCTCAGAGAAAGGGCTACTATCTAGAATATATAAAAAGCTTAAAAAAATCAGCCCACCCAAATTTAAATACCCAATTCAAAAATGGGTATCAGAAATGAACAGATACTTTTCAGAGGAAGAAGTAAGAGCAGCTAAGAAGTATATGAAGAAATGCTTAACATCATTGGTTATTCAAGTGATGCAGATGAAAACAACACTGAGATTTTATCTTATTCCACAAAGAATTGCTGCCATGTCAGAATTAGCCAGCAACAAATGTTGACAAGGCTGTGGAGAGAAGAGAACCCTTCTCCACTGCTGGTGGGAATGTAGACTCGTACAACCTCTGTGGAGGTCAGTGTGGAGATTCCTCAAAAAACTAGGATTAGAGGTCCCATTTGACCTAGCCATCGCTCTGCTAGGCTTATACACAAAGGAATGAAAAGAGTCATGTCACAGCGACATATGTGTACCCATGTTTATTGCAGCCCAGTTTGTGATTGCTAAGTTTTGGAAACAACCCAGAAGTCCATCAAGTAGAGACTGGATAAAGAAAATGTGGTTCTTTTATGGAATGGAGTATTACTTTGCCATTAAAAATGATAAGATTGAGTCATTCACACACAAATGCATGTACCTTGAGGACGTCCTCATAAGGGAAATAAATAGGTCACAGATGTGTAAATATCATATCTTTTCTCTGATATGAGTATATGAAATTGTAAATGAGTTGTAGTATGTATAGTTGATATTGCAAAGTAGAAAGTATTTAAAAGGAAAGAGTGTAAGGGTAAATCACGATGGGAAAATGAATGTGGTAATAATAAAAAAGAAAGCAGATTGTGTATATGGCAGGCAGGGAGTGCAGGGCGGGGTGAAAAGGAAAAGAGAATCAAGTCATGTCATATTCTGGTACAAGCTCTTAAGCTTGAATGCGATTAATGTGTATTCATAATGTACCAATAAAGATAATTAAAAAAATAATAATTCTGTGGGTAATGTTGACAGAATTGACCAACATCTAACACGTTGTCTTGTAATCAAAAAGAAAAAAAAACTATTATTATAAAATATTTATTCACCTTCTTTGGCCAAACAATACAGAACTCATTTGTTATTTATTCAAAACAAGGGGGCTTAGAATTCATTTACAATTTAAATTAGGTCTAATAGACCTAATAATTGAAAAATATGGGCTAGTAAAATAGCATTCAGTGCGTCCATCATCAGTGTTTTCAACATTAAATTTAGAGAGTAGATATTTTATTGAAATTGTAATATCTGTAGGAAAACAGGATAGGCCAACATGACAATGTAATGTGCTGTATTCAAAGAGATAATGCAAAAGAATTTGGAAAGAGACAAGATACTACTATCAAGATTGTAATGATGTGTTGTCTATTGAATGTTTTAAGATATACTACAGAAATATTATTGAATAATTTTTTATTGGCACTTGGGATTAAACTCAGGACCACTCTGCCCCTGAGATAAATCCCTGGCTCTTGAATAAATTTAATAAAACTTTAAAAATATTTCCTATGTTTAAAAACCTAATGAAAAAAATCACAAATTTTGATCACTTTGTATTTAAATAATTGGACCGGTAATTGGTTAAAACTTGTTGGTTTTTATTTCTAAAACACATAATTTATAACTAGCATTTATTGCTCTACTTACTGTCTCAGACAAAAAAGCAGAGAACCACACCTGCGTTGCTTGTGCAGTAGACATTCTTATTGTTCCTGTGGCAAAGGTGACAGCACTTGGGCTCAGATAACTTACATCATGGGTCCCAGATCACGGAGTTAGTAACACCTGGGTTTGGACTTCTTCTCTGACTTTTAAGTACCATTGTGTGGTAACTACCATATTGTGGATTGAACCATAGGACATTGAGTAGTTTTTAGGCAGAAGATGATAAAACAGTGACAGTTTTATATGGTTTAAACTAACATACTTCTTTACTAAAATACTTGCCCAGGTCATAGACTGCTTAATCCATGCTAGGCACTGATCTGAAGAGTTTGATTTTCAAGTCTCTTACATTTGAAATATTTATAATCTTAATTCTTATTTTTAAAACCATTACACTTATGCTAACTTTTGAGTACTAAGTTTATTGCACTTTTAGGTGCATTTTGATATTGTTGTTTCTTTGTGATTCTACTGACAAAATTATGGGAAAATTGCTGGGAATATTGATAAAATATATAGAAGAATGAACATTTTGCAAATCTACTTTCTCACTTCTTACAACATGATTTTTTTTGGGGGGGTGGGTTGTATTCTCCACAGCATCTGATTCATTGCAGTTTCCCAAAGAATGTTTGAGGGTTGGTTTCTAGCTCAGTAGGTTTTGTCTTAGTGTTTGTTTACTCATGATCTGATTCTTTCATTATGCAGCCTATTTCAGGTAAAGATGAAAAGTGCCCTCCATATCCGCACTTATCCTCAACTTGTAAACCCCCACAGATATCAATGAGAAGAAAATTGTATACTTCACTATTCAGAATATTAATTCTTAAATTATGTTTTTATATTTTAGTTAAAAACCCACTAAAATTATAAATTAGAAATTGGGTGACTTTCTTTTGTTTCATTTTTTGAGATAGGGTCTCTCTGTGTAGTCCAGGTTGGCCTTGACTTCATAATGTAAACCAGGGTGGCCTCAAACTCACAGCAGTCGTCCTCCCTCAGCATCCTGAGCGCTGGAATTACAGCTGTGTAGTACCATGCTTAGCTCTTTTTTTCTTTTTTTTTATAGTTTGAAAATTTTACAAAAGTGCAACAATAAGCCACGTGGTGGTAGTGTGTGTGTGTGTTACAAAGCACATGTAGAGAGTTGGGCCATTTTTTTTTTTTCACCTTCACATAATCAGTTAGGTTGCCTACAAAGTAAAAAAAAAAAAAAAAAAAAAAAAAAAAAAAAAAAAAAAAAAAAAAAAAAAAAAAAACTGTGAAATTATGCTCCATGTATTGAAGACCTGATCTCAAACTGTAACTTTTTGTTCAGGTATAAGGATTCTTTAAAATGGCATGGACAATTAATTACATGACCGAGAAAAATAATTTTCCTCAAGTTAATTGCACAAATTACTAAAAGGTTAATGATTGTCAAGCATCTTTGATGCATAGAACCAATTAAATGCCAGTATCATTTGAATAATTTAAATTACTACATGATTCCTTCTTGGACAAATGGATCTCATCTAAAGGACAACAGTGAACAATGTCTTTTTTATATATTGGAGAAACATTTTTAGATTGTTCTGCTGAAGAACTGAAATAAGTCAATCTTATGGTCTATATTTCAAAATACAAGAAATCAAAACCTAGTATTTTGAATAATATGACATTATATATTATCCTCAGTTTTGTAGATTCACTGAATTACTGATTTGAAAATAAGAATTTTATAGACTTACACCTTAAACAAATAGATACAATTAATCAGTACTACTGTGGATTTCTGAAGTGAAACTTCTTGTATAGCTATATGGAGAATAAACCTTTAATTTTATATTAATTAATTAAGTTTTTTTGAGACAGGGTCTCCCTTTGTGGTTCAGGCTGGCCCTGAACTCACTATGTAGTCTAGTCTAGCCTCGAATTCACAGCAATCCTCTTGCCTCTGTCTCTTGGGTGCTGTGATCACAGGCATGAGTCACCATGCCCAGCACTGTGGTATGTAGTTTCCTGGGGATCAAACTTGGGACCTTGCACTTGCAAGGCAAATGCCAGAACCATTCAGCCAAATCCCCAGCCCCATGCTGCACTATTATATTTAAAGAAAACATAGAGAAAGATAAATCCATAGAGACAGAGAGCCCATTGGTTATTGCTTAGAATCGAAAGAGTAAGTAATGGCACTAAATCCCCGGCCCAATCTTTTAATATTTTTATGTATATTTTTAAATGTTTAAAATTACTAATGTTTCCAAAGTAGTTAACTGGAATATGCTTTTATTTTTATTAACAACATTTACTGAAGGAAATTCTGAAGAACCCTAAATCCTTTAAGAGACATTTTTTCAGGAAGGATCCTGTGAGACAATAAATTTGAAAATAAGTGTGTGACATGGTCCCTTCTTACAAGAGTAATAATGTACATTTATGTGCTAAAGGAGCTGAGAAATGCTGAAGCAAATAAACCAAGTTAACATAATCCAATCAAGTGTTTCCAAATTTATCTAATGACTGAAATCCCTACTCTTGTTTTGCACAATGCTTGTGAATATCCTAATGACTTTAAGTTACTTTGCATTCTACAGAACCTTTCTTGACATTTCCTATTAGTTATAATTTTCTTTCCCAAATCTTGACTACAGTATCCAAATGTGTCAGCTCTTTTTATCATGTACTTATATATTTACATAAACACTTAAATGTATACATCATAAGTATGTGACTTACGTAGAAGCTTACATGTTTTAGTTTACTATAAAGCCTGCAGTATATAGATAGTAGAATCAAAAAATAATTATTAAAGAAATGAGTGAGGAAAATCTTACCATCCATGATATATTTCCAACCATTGCTTAAAATACAGAAAACCTTGCCACTAGGCTTAACAAAGCATGCCATTCTCAAATGCAAAGATGTGACACTTTATAGGGACACTGGAAACACCAAAGACAGCCTAAAATCTGTCTCAGTCTTGTTTCTTTATGAAGTGTGTCAGTGAAAAGAAGCCCTGGATTTTGGGTTAGGAGACGGACGTTCAGGCTTGGATTCTACCATTTTCCATTAATGTTACCTTACACAAGGTACAGATTTTCTTAGAGCCTCAATTTTTTTAAGGAATAAAGACCATACTTACCTTGGAAGTTTGTTGGCATATAGAATAATATATAGAATGCACCAAAAAAATTATTAATTAACACAAAATAATGCTGCAAATGTGTATAGACCCCTAACAGTGTAATTAACCTGAAGTTTATATTACATATACATATGAAGAAAAATTCCTACTTATTTTTAATTAAGATGGTTTTATTTAACTATGAACAGGAAAATGAGAATATAATAGTACAATAATGAATGAATTTCCCATTGTTTTCACACTTCCTGTTTTTTCCTACTTAAAAGACAATTGGAAAATATCTTTATGTTTTAGCCTCAGACCCTTTCTCTAGCTATTCTCTCCACCTGGAATGTTTTTCTGCAAGTTGTAGTTGTGACTTGTCTCTTTTTGTCATATTTCAGCTTCTACAGTCAACCTTTTAATTTCCTGATCCATCTAAAAGCACCTGTAAGGATCTCCTTATGCCTTACCCTGACTTATTGATTCTTCATAATTGCTATTACTATCAAACATTTTACTAAATATATGTGTTGTGAGGTAAAATGGAAAACACTCTACAAAGATTAGTAAAGCATTATAATATTTAGTAATTATGAATTTAAAAATTCTTTGTAATCTTTATTTGCTTGTATAGTTTTTTTACAGCTATTATTTAAACAAACTTCAGAACTGATGAAACTTTGATATAAAAGTTATTTGTGATACTTTTGTAAAATTTTCTAATAGAATTTATATCAAAATAAATGTTCTTTTCTTTATGCAAAGAATTTTTTCCCATATGAGAGAATCTGTGGTACAAAAATGCTACATATTTGTAGTTAACATAATCAAATAATAGGTGAGTATTTATCTTGGCAAATTGAGTATGTAGCAATATGAAATAATACAACTGCTCATTTTTTTAAAAACTTGAAGAAATATTTGATTTGTTGAATAAGACTCTAAAGCACTAATACTCAGACAAATTGCGATCATTGTGTAGTATAAAATTAATGACATTTGAACATGTGGAGATTTGGTCTTGTACTGTTACTTAGTATGTTTATTGCTATTATAATAAATACCACTGGATAATCTAAAAACTGTTTGGCTCTCACATTTAAGGAAACCTTTAGTAAATACTACAAAGTGAAAAGAGGAAAACTTAGAGACTACTATGAATCATGAATTGAGATATTTTAACTTTAAAGTTCAGGAATATGTATCTTTCATTAGTTGAGACTATTACTTGCACATAAGTCCCCTTTAAGGTATGTATGTACTGTATTGGGGATTGAGCCCAGGGCCTTTGCATTGACCTACCTATTTCTCTCTCTCTGTCTCTCCCTCTCTCTGTCTGTGTCTCCCCCTCTACATCCCTCCCATCACTAAGTTGCCAAGTCTGGGTTTAATTTATGAGCTTCCTGCCTCAGTGTCTCAGGTCAGAGTTTCCTAAATGTCTTGTTCCCTTTCAAAAAGTTTCCCCACTTGAACAGTGTTCTTTATGGGCTGTCACACTGCAAAGAAGTGACACTCTAGTCACATTGTTCCTTTTCCAGGTGGAATCAGCCTCTAGTCAGGTACAATTCCTGACCCCTTACTTATACTGTCAACCAGGGCACCATTATACAAATTATACACATATGTAAGGTCCTGAACTAGGGGCCATCATTGGGGCTTTTCCTTGCTGTCCTTATACTTTCACAGATATGGATCACTTGTAACAGGCTCCCCTGACCCAGCCCCACATTGCTCTTAAGAGGCCCCTAATAATTGCAGAGGTAGTTGAGTACTGTCTCTCACCTGTCCTGGGTTTACCCTCAGAGTGTCTGTTTCACTTCTGAAGTCTTGTCTGCTTTTTTGTCAGCGGGCATCAGGAATGATCCCATCCTTCTGTTAAGACTGGCACTTAGTTACAATGGAGCCTAACAAGCTGCAGTGTCATATGAGAGATGCATGTGCCAATCACAGTGGAGCTTTTACTGATATACCAGGTTTCTGTTTCAAAGTTAAAGGTCAGTTTCCCTTTCGTTTTTGAGTTTATTAAAGTATATTACTTACAAGAATTTTGAAAGTAAGTGATGGTGATGGTTATACAACAATGAATGTATTTAAGATTATTGAACTATATACTTAAAAAGGTTATGATGGTAATTTTCATGTTTATTTCACTATAATAAAATTGAAAAAGTATATTGCTTAATAAAATTATACTTGAAGTTAATGCAGTTTTTATTACATGCCAGATTAGTATCATTCTGGGAATTTTACATGTTAGAATTCACTTAATCTCAACAACTTTATTACATAGTTAGAATTATAATCCTTATTTTACATATGTAGAAACTATGCTACAAAGAAATTACTGAATATAGTTTGCCAAGGATTTCCTGTCCATTAAATAGAGGAGCTGGATTCACATTCAAGTTATTTAGATACATTGCTCATGTCACTGACCAGTAGATTAATAGAAATCTATGTGATTCCAATTTTATCCAGTAATTTGACATAGAAACAGATCTGTAAAACTGGAGAGTCAAGTTTGCAGTTCTGGCTTTTTGACTGTACCACATTTGTAGTGTGAGCAGGACAGCTTCTCTGATCTTCAGTCATTTGAGCTATAAAATAAAGAGATTGTTTGAAGTTTATTGCTGATAGGTTTTTATGTGTACAAGATTGTGAAGTTGAAAGAGACTATTTTCTGTGGCTGGAACCTAATCTAAGAAATCTCATCTTTCAAATGCTGTGTGATTAAAGACAGATACATGAATTATTATTAAACCTCATTCAGACAATTGAGCTTCTCAAATATTAAATGTGATATTATATAATGCAGCCAGGTGATAGGTGTGTGGTAATGAGTACATTGTGTGAACCTCTTACTTTGAAACTTAAGAGCTATTTTAAACTTCAGTAGAGATAAAATACTATTATTGTATGAACTTTAAAAAAGTAATGAAGGAAATTTTAATATGGAAAACACCTTAAAATAAGCTTTTTTATTAATACTTCTGAAATATTCAGTACATATTCATCAAATGCCTCCTGTGTATAAAGCACTATGTGTGAACTGCAGGTCACACAGAGAAGACATCAGGCCAGTGGATCTTCCATTTCAGTGGGAAAGTGAGTGGATCAAATCAGCAGAGTTTGAGATAGCCCTGGGATAGAGAATCATTGGTGGGCAGGATTTTACAGTCAGTAGTGAGGAGCTATCAGTGGAAGTGATGTTTTACATAACAGCTGACAGAGGGTCATGAAGAGAGCCAGTGCTGGGGGAAACCAGGGCAGCAGTAGAGGGTCTGAGGAGAAAAGCATTGTTGGTGAGTGTGGAAGGCTAAGCAGTGGTCCAGGTGGCACCCAGGTCCTAGTCCCTAGGACTTTTCAGTATTACCTTCAGTGATAAGAACTCAGATGTGACTCAGTTGTAGATCTTGAGAAAGGAAGATTATCGTGAGTTATCTTGGTGGATTCTCAATGCAGTCACAGATTTGACTACCAAAGAGAGGTGAGAATGTAACCTTTATCTTTGATGATGGAGCCAATGAATGCAGAGAATGCACTACTACTAGCATCACAATTATAAATCCTTTACATGCATACTTCGGGGAGACTTGTGGCTCCCAGGCCTATAGGAGAATACCCCACTATTGTTTTAAGCCATAAGTTTCTGGAAACTTGTTACTGCAACTGAGGAATCTATCTGCACACGTGATTTCCACAGGGTTTGCATCAGTCTACATTCCTAGCAACAGTGGGGAAAGGGTCCTTTCTCCCACAGCCTCCCCAGCTTTTGTTGTTGATTTTTTTTTATTGTGAAATAGGTATATTTTATAGACATACCATGATCACACTCACTTTTGACAATTTGTATGAGGACATGACATGACTTGATTCTCATTTTTTTCCATTCCCCCATCCATTTTACAACTTCCCACTCCCTACATACATAAGCTTTGCTTCCTTTTTTAATTATCATTATAATTTTTTCTTTCCCCCTATTACTTACCCCTACCCCATTTCCCTTTGAATGTTTCTATTTTACAATATCTAACATACATTCTAGAATCCATTTACAACTTCATTTTCTTATAGAGAAAAGATATGGAATTTATACATCTGTGGCCTATTTATTTCACATATGAGTATGTCCTGAAAGTACTTCCATTTGAGTATGAATGACTTAAACTTTCCACTCATTATGGCAGAGAAATACTCTTGTTTTACAGAAAAACCACCTCTTCTTTATTCAGTCTCCAGTTGATGGACATTTGGGTTGTTTCTGAGATTTAGCTATCACAAACTGAGCTGCTGTAACCATGGGTCCACATATGTTGCTGTGATATGAATCTTTTAATTCTTTTGGGTATATTTCTAGCAAGAGAATATCAGGGTCAAATGGGATCCTTAGGCTGTAGAGAAAAAGGAATTCTTCTCCTCTGTTGGTGGAAATGTAGACTGGTCTAACCACTATGGAGATCAATGTGGAGATTCCTCAAAAAACTATTGTTGGACTGGGAATTTAGCTCAGTGGTTCCGGTGCCTGACTTGCAAATGCAAGGGCCTGGGTTCGATCCTAGTAACCAGATACAACAATGCTATGCCCACCAGCAATCAGCATGATATACCACAGTGTAGGGTGTGATGGTTCACGCCTATAATCCCAACACTCAGGAGGCAGAGGCAGGAGGATTGCTACAAGTACCAGTCTCTCCTTGGCTACATTGTGAGCTCAGGGCCAGCCTGAATTACAAAGCAAGACCATGTTTCAAAAAAAAGATTGTTGTTTGATTTCTTGATAGCAGCCATTCTTTGTGGAATGGGATGAAATCTCAGTGTTGTTTTTTTTTTTCTGCATCTCTTGAATAACTAGCAATGTTAAACATTTCTTCATATGTTTCTTTGCTGTTTTTACTTCTTTATTTTTTGTTTTGAGACACGGTCTCACTAAATTACCTAGGCTAGGCTCAAAATTAAGATCTTCCTTCCTCAGCCCATTTGCTGGGATAATGGTCTTGTGCTACCAATCTTGGTGCTTTTCTTTTTCTTGAGTGTTGCTCTGTTGAATAGAGGAGATGACTCCATATTTTTTTCCTCTATCTTAGGGAAAAGAATTCAGTCTTTCACCATTCTGTGTAATATTTGCAGGCTTTTTTGCAGATGTTCTTTATCAGGTTGAGGAAGTGGCCATATGTTAAGAATTTTTATCATTAATTTATGTCAAATGCTTTTCCTGTACCTATTAAGGTGTTT
>PVIR01026353.1:0-24006 GCA_004026965.1 Petromus typicus | reverse complement strand
GTTCCGGCGCCTGTCTTGCAAGCGCAAGGGCCCGGGTTCGATTCCCCAGTATCCACATACAATACTGGGTGTGGAGACTCACACCCAGCAGCAACCAGTACCACATACCACAGTGCCGGGCGTGGTGGCACACGCCTGTAATCCCAGCACTCGGGAGGCAGAGGCAGGAGGATTGCTGTGATGTGAGTTTGAGGCTGAGCTCAGGGCCAGCCTGAACCACAAAGTGAGACCCTGTCTCAAAAAAAACCTAAAAAAAAAAAAAAAAAATTCAACATATGAGAACATTGTGTTTATCAAAAAAACACAAAAACAAACAAACAAACCAAAACTTGTGCACAGCAGAGGAAACAACCTATAGAGGGAATAAAATCTACAGAATAGAAAAAATTTTGCCAGCTATTTCTTGGACAGAGAAGTAGTATCAAGAATATATAAAGAACTCAAAAATATTTGATTCTCTCCAAATTAAAATACAATTTAAAATGGGCAACTGAAATGAATAAACATTTCTCAAAAGAAGTACAAGTGACATTTTAAATACTTTAAAAATGCTGATCATCACAGAGCATTAGATAAGAGAAAATTAAAACTCTGCTGAGATATATTACCTCAGAAAGAGTGACTATCATAAAAAATAATCTAAGCATAACAAGTGCTGGTGAGAATGTAGCAAAAAAAAGGAATTCATCCACATTGTTTTGGGAAATGTAAATAAACATTATGGAAATCAGTGGAGATTCCTCAAAAAATTGAAAATAAAATCCCATTTAACCCAACTATCTCCCTTCTAGTTATGTACTCAAAAGAGTTAAATTATATTACAGATGCAATAGAGATTCATGCATACTCATGTTCATGCAGCATGATGTATAATAGCTAGATCTTGGAAATAGCATGTATGTTCACCAACAGCAGAATGGATAAGGAAATGTGATATTTGTATATAATGGAATCCTATGCTGTCATAAAAAGATAATGATTTA
Organism: Petromus typicus; assembly: GCA_004026965.1. NCBI lineage: Eukaryota > Metazoa > Chordata > Mammalia > Rodentia > Petromuridae > Petromus > Petromus typicus. Next base: position 23,023 of record PVIR01026353.1, on the reverse strand, counting down.
TTCATAAGTATCCATGGATGGAACTTGATAATATAATGTTAAGTGAAGGGAATCAGACAGACAAGCTCAAATATCACATAGTTTCTTGTGTGTGTGTGTGTGTGTGTGTGTGTGTGTGTGTGTGTGTGTGTATCTGAAAGAGAGAGAGAACAGGAGAGAAAGAGAGAGCAAACTACAAGGGAAATAGGTAGGAAGTATGGAAAATTTCAAATACTTCCTCAGACTGCATATTTTGTTGTTTCAAATATATCTATATCTATAAATTTGTTTCATTTATGCTGCTAATTTATCTTAGATTATTGAAAATAATGTTCCCCTTATATGTTTCTTTTTTGTAAGAATCTTTTAGATTTATGGCTCACACTCTGAGTAACTACTTAGAAGATAATAATTAGTGTCCTAAATATTATAATTGTCTTATCATTTTGTTATGAATTTTTGTTTTACTTGAATGAAAAAAGTCTCAAATCCCTAGTCAAGTGCCTACCACATCATTGTCCCTCTTTAAATAGATAAATGCATTAAAACACTTATTTTCTTTTCCTGAAATGTGTGTACATTTTCTTGGCAGATTTTGCAGTTCAGAATCTGAAGACTAGAAAGAATCTGTATTAACATAGACAACTGACAAATGAACAGTTGGATTAAATGTTCCTGAGAATTATAAGCTGATGTAAACATTTGAAGTTGCCTATTGTCAACCTGACAAAAATTTAAGTTATGCAGAATTTCTGGTGAAATTCCAGAAGAAAAAATATATAAAATATAAAATTATCTAAAAAATAACAAAACTCAGGTGTATTTTTCTGTGTGTCTTGAAGTCCTAAAATATAGATTAAAATGTCAAATATAAAATGTCACATTATTATATATGAAACCTATGGAAATTCCTGGGAAAATGCCGTCATTTATTTAAGAAAACCACAAAGCCATTAAGAGTTCATTCTCAAGGATCTCTTATACACTTCTTTGTTACTCCTTCACATCTTAAGCAACTTTATCTATTCTTAACTCCAATAAATGAATGGTGCAAAAGTCTGCTACAGTTAAGGTTTCTTCTCCAGATACATATACATGGATACTACTGTCTGAGGCAAAACATATTACAAGTGGATTATATTACACAGGATAATTTACATATCAGAACAGAACATGCAAGAAGAAATTTCACAATGGTATGCTTTGAAATGATACTTTTCTGCTGGATTCTTCTGGATCCTTGGCATACTTACTTGCATGAGGTAAATGTACCCATGCCACATATACAACACAAACAAAATAGAACTAATGAAGCCCGAACCTGCTACTTTTCTTGGAGAAGAGCTGAACCCACCAGGCAGGTCCTGCCTCCTTCTTCTTTCCCAACTGCCCGCTCCACAGTGACGGCACATTTGCACCTGGCATTTCTCTCCCCATCACTGCCTCTGCTCAGTGGAGTTCCCAGCAGGTCTAGCCTTCATTGGTTAGAGGATTCCTAATTATCTTCCTCTCAGATAGGTTCACTCCATTCCCCCTTTCAAGTTGGTCCTCATTTTAATACAACAACAAAAAAAATCTATTCAATAGGCAAATCTAATTCTATCAGACACACGCTTTAGCTCCCTTAGTGGTAACTGATTGTAAGATTGGGAACAAAATCCTTTCCTAAATCAGCATCATCAGGTGCTCCAAACCTAATCCTGCTTCAGCTCCCTCAAAAGTGAGTCATCTCATCCTCCCCACACAGGTTTCTGTACTTTGTCCTTTCTTCTTCTATCTCATATACTTTCCTGACACAGCCATCAAAACCCAATTAGTGGTTGTTCATCTTTGGGAATGTGTCCCACCTGTCAGTCCCCAGTGAAGTCCACCTGGTTCTTTAGAGCATGTCTGATGCATTAGGTACCTTGTAAATAGCCCCTTTCACTGTGAAATTTACAGTTCTCACCTATTCCTCCCTCTTCTACAATCTTCACAAGGGTGAGGAGTGTCTGTTCACAGCAGCATACCCCATGTATCCACAATAGAGCCTGCAGCTTCCATGTTAGTAACTATTTGGGGTGTGAAAGAATCATTTAAGGAATGCAGTCTCCATGCCACAAAGAAGCAAAAGGATGACAATAGCTTAGAAAGTCCTGTGTTTTGGGAGGTTACAAAAGCAAAACAAAACAAAACAATGCACAAACCACCAAAGAAAAAAGGAAATTAATTTAGGAAATAAACATTATAATTAACTTTTATGCCTTTGACAGTCTACCTAGTGTTAGTCACACCTACTTTGCCATTCAGAGTGACTTTCAGTTGAGTTTTGAAAAGTAAAAACCACATCACTGCTGTAGAGTCATTTTGACTTAAACAATACTTTAATGATAAATTTTAATCATTTTTCAACTCTTAGAACGTCTCCAATTTATGTAACAACTATCATGGAAAGATTTTTAGTATCGTAACCTTGGAAACTAAGGTACATAGAGAAGCCAATTGTGAGACTTTCATATTTACAGGACCCTTGTTTACAGAAAGCTCAGTGTTGGTAACAGCTTAATGGATCAGGCAGCTACACAAAAATGCACAGGCGGTATGTATTAAGATTCGCGTTGGGGGGTGACGAGGGTTTTTTTCTGAAATGTGAGATCTAAAATAATTTGGTTTCAGGCCTCTTGCCAGTGTTCTCACTCCACACTTGCCGTTTTATATATGATTATTGAGTTGACCCCAAAGGCTTTTACGTTGGGAGCCCGCAAGGTCAGTGTCCCTGCCACCTCCCGGCCTCCGCCGATACCTACCTCAGACATGTCTTTGTACTATCCCTGCTGGACACTGCACCTTTCCATAATTATAAATGTCTGTTTTCAGTCACTTCAAAGGTTTCCCAGCACTGGGAGTCCTCCTTCAAAGCCTCCGCATTGCTGAGGAACTTCTGTCATTGACAGGAGGTCCCGCTTTGAAGTTTTTCATGCCATTTATTGATTTCCCCCCTTGAAAGATGTTCAGATTAGAAAATGCTTCACCCCCTTTGAAAATGTGCATATTTTCATGATGTTGAAGGGTTAATCCTTTGAAGATATTTACATTTTACAGCGACATCCTTATATGAAGAAATTTGACATCAGATATGCCACATGTTTTGTGAAGCTTTCCTTTTCTTGGCTGGATGTTTCAACATCCAGATATTCTTGACCCAGTCAGTTGTTGGTTTTGTACTATGCTTTTGTCCTCTTTTTAATGCAATGCTGCCCAGATCAATAAATGTGCCAAAGTAAAAGTTTGCATAACTTGGATATAGCCTTTATCCCAGTTGATTCTGTAAAACTACATCAAATTTGGACCATGTCGATGCTCAGCAGTGTTTATAAAGTTCTCTCTATCATGTGGAGTTCTGTTGTGTTCTAACATACCCAACAACCAACAATGCTCTGAAAAGTACCTCCACAATACTTATAAAGTGCCAATTTCATTCGTTGTTTCTTTTGCATATATGTGCTTAAGTTTCAACTTCCCAATTCTTAAATAGGACAGTAGGATGTTACAAGGATGAAATAAAAGTTTACACTTATAAAGTTCACACAGTACCTTTCCCATAGCAAGTAATCTCTGGTTATGGCAATTAAGTGACCAAACTCCAAACTTGGCAACAGTTCCTGTGGTGTCTCATGTAATAGCTGTATTCTTGTCCTTGAGGGTCAGAGGTATAGTACAATGTCTTTCTTTTGCTTAACTATTTTTTACCACTTGTGTCACTTGGAAGTGTTTTCATTTAGTGTGTGACTTCTGTCACTGTTACTACAACTGAGAGATTATGTTATGGTTATACAAAGAAAAGAGCAAAAGAGGACATCATGCTGAAGAGAAAGAAATGTTTAATAAGGTGAAAGGAGATGGGCTAAGTGTGAACCTTTACAGATTTTTCAAAGTTTAAAATATACACTTCTACATTCATGTATTTTCCGCAAAACATGAAGCTAATTTTCAGCTTAAAATTAAAAATAGTGATTTAATACACAAGCAATGGATGCTAAATTTGAAAGGCCATACACACAAAAATAAACTAAATGTAACTGGGATGAGTTCTGATACCTAGTTGGTTTGTAATCACATACTAAATGCAGTCCAGTTGTTAACCAGGAATCATATATGATCTCTCTGTGAATAATAAAAATAAAACAGCTCTATTTAATTTCTGCATTTGCTATAATAAGATTACAATAATAATGCCAGAGAAACATTTTCATTTTCCTGGGTGTCAGTGATTAATTTTCATTTCTCTAGCACTCTAAATGTATTGTTTCATACAGTAATTTAATCATTTGTTTACTGAATATTTATATGGTGCCAAGGATGTACAAATGGCCAATAAACACGTGAAAAGATACTCAGCTTTACTGTTCATGAGGGCAGAGTAAATGTAGAAGACAATAAGCTACATATTTTATCCATTGGATGCTTAATGAAATCAAATGTGGCTAAGGTTGTGAAATTAGTAATCTTATAATTGTTGGAGAAGGTATAAGCTGATACAGATTTCTGTTGGGTGACTCAGAAATATTTATTAAATATAAATGTTATTTCTTATAGGGACATCATGATATTGTAACATTATGGTAACACAAAAGGGTACAATAGTAGAAGAAGAAGGGAAGGAGAGCAAAAACCCCTAAATTTCTAAACAGCCATGAATATGAGAATGTTTAAATGAAATATAATTGTCATATTATATAAATGCAGTTCAGGGATTTAGCAAAAATTTTAAGTATATTTATATGACCTGACACGGAAAGATTTTTTGTTAACCCTGTTGAAAAAATGAAAGTTGAGGAGTAACACATACTGAGTGACATGAGCCATATAAAATGCACATTACATATCTTTCACATCTCTTTACATGTGTTACAAATGACAGTGATGCTTATCTGTGCTCTGGGACTGCAGTTGGAGGTGTTATCCACTGGGGATCTTCACATGCTGATTCTTTTTAGCTCCACCATGTAAAAAGCTGGAGAGTCATCCCTCTACTCCTCACAAGATAAAGTAGAGTTAATTGAGTAAAAAAAGATGTTTTCTAAAAATCTGGACTCACGTGACCTCAAGTTACAGAATAAATCATCACTGCAAAGTGTGGAAAGACAAATTCATCCAGCTGGGGCTTGCTCAACTAAAGGAGGTTTTTCAGGAACCATACATCTGCAAACGATTGTCTTATTGTAGTGTTGACAAAGATGCTGAGAAGAAACTATTATGAGATGAGCCTACTGAGTTTCACCTCTGTTGTTTCCACCACACTCTATTTGTGAAGATCAGGTAAGGACTGCCTGTGTCACTGACAGGAAGAGAGTAAAGTGTGAAATAGGTCCAGACACTTTGCCAAAACGACCTTTTCACTGTGGGAAAAGATTTGTCAGAACATTAATTGAACTTACTTAGCTTATCTCATGCTGTTTTATCTAGCATTTTTGTTTTATTTAAAGGGAGAACAAACAATGCAGAGGAGGCAGGTCTGAATTTTGTAGCTGAGGGAGGAAGGAAGGAAGATAGGGTGGATAACATGGGTATACGGTGGGAGAAAAACTTGTGAAAATCTTAGCCCAAAATGAAGGCTGAGAGATGAAGACTAAATCAGAAATGTTATACGTTTCTGAAAAGTTAGAGTTTCAACATGAAGGTAGATTATAATTAGGACTAAAAAAAGAATTTTTAAAATAGACACATCAGTAGATATGACATGGCTAAGGAAAAATTGCTTGAGTTGGAAGATGAATCTATATAAACTTTTGAGCCTGGAATTCAGAGAAATGTAGGATTGAATAGTGTACCAAAGGAATGTGGACAAAGTTGTAACATACATACATATATATATATATATATATATATATATATATATATATATATATATGTGTGTATATAGTGCAATACCAAAGGGAAATTAAATAACAAAGCAAAGAAAATTCCTGAATCAATAGTCGCCAAGATGTATCAAATCAATAACACCCAAAACCACATGTAGAAAAATCTCAGGAAATATCAAGCAGGATGAATGCAAAATAAATCAAACAAATGAAATCCATATCTTAGTTTTGCATAATCAAATTACAGAAAACAAAGATGAAAAAATAAAATTCTTGAAGAAGATAATGTATAATGCAACACTTTATTTATATGGAAATGAAGATTTCTCAGAATGCAAACAAAATTAGAGTAGAGTGCAAAGTTTAAGGTGTTGGGAATAAAGAATACAAACTGTACCTCATGAAAGTGTCCTTCAAGAGAAGAGGAGAAATAAAACTTTCTCAGACAAACAAAATTGAAGGAATTCATCACTAGCAGTCATTTCCCTGGAGGAATATTTTATAAGATATTTTTCAGGCAGAAGTAAAATGATGTGTCAGAAAGTTAGATCTATACAAGGAAAAGAAGAGAAGTAAATGAAGATACAATAAAATATTTTATTATTTTAGCTGATCTAAAAGATAACTTTTAAAACATAATAGATGATTCTAAAATAAGCTATGAAACTGAGAAATGATAGCAATTTCATAAAAGAAAGGAGAGAAAAATTAGGAATATTGTATTATATCATTTACCCATCTTCATAAAATGACACAGAATTTCGGCTTCTTCCCTTCTCGTCCTCTACTTAACACAATTCAGTGAACTTTTTCATATCCATTACCCAATCCCAAACAGTCTCTTCAGGCCACTTATACACTTCGTGTTGTTGAGCCTGATGATAATTTTTAAATCCTTATCTTACTGGACACGTGAATATCATCGATTCTCTGACATATCTTCTCCACTTGGTTTTTCAAGTCTTAACACCCTTTGTTTTCTTCTCCAACTTCAACTGGTTGTTTATTGTATGACTCTTTCACTGTTTTCCTCTCCTCCAGTCCTCGCATCACAGTCCTTGGCCATTTTTCTTCTCTTCGTGATCATCCCTAGCATCAATCTTCAGACTCAGACCTTCTGTTTTCCTGATGTCTCCTTGCTGAGTTTAGGAGACATTCCAGCCAGAGTCCAGTCACTCATCACCTCCTTCTGACCATGTCGCCCTAGCCACTGTCATCTGTCTTCTGTGTTACTGCAGTATCACCTAACTTGTGATACTACCTTTCAGTTACTCTCACATTCTATATTAGTTTCCCCTTCATCTAACAAAAGCACATGATATTCATAACTTAAAAAGAGAAAGGGTCTATTTGCCTTACGCTTTTAGAGGATTCAGTCTCTATTCACCAAGATCCTAGACTGGGGAAGAGTATGGTGGAAGACTTCTGCTCACAAGGCAGAGAGAATGAAAGAGCCCTTCAGATACTTTGGCTGATTTTAATTAAGTTAACTCTACTGATAGAAGAATAAGCATCATGTTTCAGTGTATTCTGTATTCTGAAAATACAGTGTATTCTGAATACACTGAAAATTCAATGTATTCTGAAAATACAGACCTGGACTCTTGAGAAGTGCAAAGTATCTTCTAGTTCTAAGATTTACTAAGAATACATTATTTGAGAAGATAATATCATTGACTGAATACTGACACAGATAGGTATTTGAAGATTTCTTATAGGTTTTGATTTTGGCTTCTGATAGTCTTTTTATTAGTTTCTTACCATGACTTTAAAAATTACCACCTATTTAGTGGCCTAAATCACCACCAATTTATTATAAAATAGTTTTCAGGATCATAAACCTGGGATCAATTTCACTGGGTGAAAATCAACTGTGTTGGCAGGGCTCTTGCTTCCCTGATGGATCTGAAGGAGCCATCAACCCCTTGCCATCTCCAGGTCTGGAAACATCATCTTCTTTGGTCATTGTCCAGAATCGCATCCCCATTTCTCCTTCTGCCTCCACATTGCATCACTTTTTACCTGATACTGATACTCTTCTTTAGGACTCTTGTGATAAGGGCCCACATGGACATGCAGGATAAACCCTTCATTTTAAGATAATCAGTATCATCTGTAAAGTTCATTTCACCATGCAAAGAAATATAATTTCAGCCATTAGAATTAAGATGTGGACATTTAGGGAAGTCACTATTCAGTTTTCTACAGTCTTTTATTCTTTTTATTATGGGTTTCTTTTCCTCCCCAACTTATCATACAAAGAGTTTGTAGAATCATCAATTGACTGAAATCTGTATAATTAAGGATAATACTAATTTATTAGTAAAATAAAGCTATATTTTACATCATACATTTCTTATAATATTGACTGTGAATGTTTAAATAAGAATTTTAGTGTGACATGAAAGATAAGCATTCTCGATTTCTAGGATTACTTAACACAGGGCATAATTTTTCTTTGCCACCATAATTGTTTAATATTCCTGCCTAACTTTTCTCTTTGCATATTATTATTTCAGAGTTTTTTGTATATTTCTTCATGCTCCACAAGGACTGAGGTTTAAGTCTTAGGCTGTTACAGAGGAAAGGGAAAAAGGGTTACAATCTTCTTTCTATGACCTTTTGTAATTTATAAGTCCAAATGGACTGAACAACACTGAATAATTAATTCATGCTGTGCCTAAGCCCCTATGCTTGCATGTTTTACACCCTAATTATTATGAATTCCTTCCTTGTGCAAATCTTTGATTCCCTAACCTAAATCAGGTTAATACAGACTCATATGCTCCAATTATGGCGATATCTTTCTCTTAACCTTGGCAGAAGGAACATTATAGTAGGTCAAAAAGTATCTTCGAGTTTCATTGAGAAATTAACCCATAAGGGAATTGTGTTCATGGTTGTAGTGTTAATTAGTTTCACCATGAACGTATTTTGTGGCTTAGTTAACATTCAGATGCACTCTGCATTTAAATAAAAATATATGCCCTAATACGCTAAAGCCAGTCAAATGTGATTTTTATTTAATGATTTTTTTCCTTGTGAATCAAGTAATTAGCACATTACACATTTTGACTAATTAAGAAAAAAATAACTGTCACCACACCCCATTGAACCATGCTGGCGATTCTTCCCCAGATACAAAGGTAATGAAATCAGGGAGTAGCTGTACATTCCCTAGTTCCTGAAGACAGAAGACAATGAAAGGTCTCCTATGTTTGAAACCTGAATCTTGAGATAACTAACTCATGCAAATATTCTGTTCTAAATGCATGGGGCACAATGGAAGGGGAATCACAGGTGGTTTGAATTAAGAAAAATGAAAGGAAATGGTTTGGTGCATGTATTTTTATTATACTGTTACCATACATTCATGTGTTAATAGTAGTATCCAAACAGGACACTTCAATGCATGTATCTTCCAGAAAGAGTGAGTATAGTGTGTATGATCACTGCTTTAGTTTGATCTCATGACAGAGAATATTTAGAAAATGCTTATAGTTATATAACGAGCATATACTTTCTTTACATAGTGGGAGTAGTTTGTGTACAGCCTTTCTTTCATATCTACAGAAAAGTAAAGTGTTCATTATGCAGAAGACATCTTGGATAAGTATCAAAATATTCAAATAATTTTTTGACCTTGTTTAAAGCTTTTGTAAAATCTTTTGAATACTATCCTCTTAAAAATGTTAAATAATTCCTGTTATTCAATGTCATCCATGGAAAAAAGATTGCAATTAAAAACATGCAATAGATGAAATTTGAGCTTGATAAAATCTAATAGACATTCTGCTCAGCCATTCTCTAAGCCAAAACATCTGCTTTTTTTGGTTTTTCTCTGTATGTCTTCCCAAAAACCATGACAAAATGTATTAACTTTCAATAGTTTTGGATAGCTAGATTTAATTGATGCTGTCACTAATTATGGCACTAAGATAAAAATAACTCTATTTTATTTTAATTATAACTATATGTATATTTTTTTCTTTCATAGAGATACAAAGGATATACAAACTAGTTATGATTATTTAGAATACTAAAAGATTATTGAAGAAAATGTACAGCTTATTCTAAATTAAAACTAATTATGATGTATGGATAGTAAGGTAGCCAAAGTACTGTTAGTGACTTAAAAAGTTTAAATCAAATGGGCTTATTTTAAAATATCATTCTACTTAACAATAAATAAAGCATTTTGAGAGTACTGATTATACAAACAAAAATATTTGGTTTTTAAAAATTTATTGTGTTATTAGTACCTTGCAAGCTCACAACTCATACATACTAAATCGAATTGTGAAAGATAACATTTCCCCAATATAAAGGAAAGAGGTACCTTGATTAGTGACAATATTTGAACAGAATTTTACAGTCTTTTTTTAATGTATGTTTTGATACTTGTAAGCAGATTTACAAGTGTATCTTTAAACTTTTAGATTATGTATATTGTGGTATTAACTAATCTTGTGCACAGAGGGATTAGTGCCCATGTCCCTATCTCATTTGTGTGTACTCCGCATAGAAGATTGTTGGCTCAAGGAAAATGCAAAATGCAGATTATGATGTAATATATATTGATGGAACTTTCCACAGAGAGTACACAATATCCCTGTGCTGTAGTGTTTGAATATGAGAACGCCTGTTTTTACAAAGTCAATAAACATTTTATTCTTTACCTACTACATAAGAGGGAAATAAAATATTTTAATTTTTATTTATTTGAGCAGCCACTTTTCTTACTAGTATGAAGGAAGGGTAGACCAGATCTTCCCTTTCCCAGGTCAAGGACAACAGGTAGAATTAGAAAAGCACTTGATCTGGCAGGACCAAGAAAGTGCTCTCATTTTAGTTTTGTCTTTTTATTTTAATTAAATAATGCATGCTCAAAATTTAAAACTGAAATGATTTTTCAAGAACTATCAATAAAAATAACACTCCACTCAGCTCCTTACTTCACTTGAAATGATTAACATATTTCAAATATTTTTGCAGTTTCTTGTGCAATTTTCATTCATATTTCTAAGAACATATTTGTACTGTCATATCTTAAGACTTTGCTTTAAACTTTTTGTTTCTGCTTTGCTAAGTGCCTTACTGAACTTCTATGCCTTGCACATACACATATCCAAATGTATGCATATATGGGCGCATTTGTTCCTACCACCACACATACAGACACATGCATATATGTCTCTTTTACATTTGCATGTATATAATTTGGTATGGAATCTGTATTCTACACATACCTGGTATATATGAACTGTGCATAAACATACAGTTGACATAAGCTTCATTTTGTGTTCATGTCAATTTTTTTCTAAGAATTGAAATTTCCAGCTAGGTGACACCTTCATAAACATTTAGCATTATCATACTTTTACTTCAACCACTCTGATGGATTTATGATGCTTGTTTTAAGTATGTTTTTCAAATACATTGGCTTTTCAGCATCTCAGATCTCTACATCTCCTATATGAATGAAGGGTCCAAGAGATGCAGAAAGGAATAATGCTTCTGACTCTGGGGTGTTGTAGTCTCCTTGTAGAAGTGATTTCTAAGTCTCTTCTGTTTCAGGCAAAGACTTGAATGAAACAAGCATCACATTTATTAAATCAGAAAAACCCAGAAGTGTTGAGGGGAAACAGGCTCTGCAGAGCAATTTTGGGCCAAGCAAAAGAGAAAGAAAAGGGAGGAAAAACATAAAAATGAAAACACACACTACAGAGTAGAGTGGAACACAGTGGAGAGGCACAATAGCCGGTGATTAATAATCAGTACCTTTTTTCGTATTTACCATGCTGGCATCACATGTGGATCCTCTTTTCAAAACTCTGCTCAGGTTCTTGGGAGAAGTCCATAAGCAGGGTTCTGAGAACCATTCAGGAAGTGTGACCCAGAATCTGGGCATGTCTTTCTCAGACAGTTTTAGCAGCACCCTGTCTTCCTGTCTCAGTAGGCAGAGGGAGGGATTAAAAATTTAAGAAATACCATACACCTGTATCTACACTCCATGAGAGGTGTAATCATTGTGTACTGCACACGTGTACCAACAAAAGATAAAAAAATGTAATTTTTATATGTAATGAGTAGCTGGAGGGGGCAGACTCTGGTGCAAGAGTTAAGAATGGTCTGTGTGCAAGGCAGGAAACCTGCTTTGAGGATTCCCTGTGGTCTGCAGTCCTCTTGCTCTTTATTTCCACTCTGGTTTTTAGCTGTGGGATCCTCCTGGCTTGAGGAGCAGATCCACTACCATTAAAAGCCCGCTTCTGTTTGTGATGGTTTCCACAGCGTGAGGCTCTGCTTTTCCTGGAATCTAAGTGACAACAGATTTCCTCTATAGTTTAATATCCCTGAAAATCCCTTATCTTTGTGTCTTTTATCTGAAAGAGGGGTGAAATTCAAGGCCAGTTAGTGTGGTTTTACTAATTTTTAGCCAGATAGATTTTTAAATGATCAACATGCCTATCAGATGAACTGAAAATGGATTTAACCCAAAGATTTATGTTAACCTAGGAAACAAAGTAGAAGACAATCTGTAATCTACTTTCTGCTATCCACTTGGCATCTGTAGACCCAAGTGAAGAGTCAGAGTGTTTAGCAAAAAGACTTTTGCATAACTGACTACCTTATGAGAAAACAAAAAAGTCAAACTCTGCTGAGTAACACAGTCCAAGCTTCTACTGCCCCCTATTCCTGGTGGTCTCTGACTATGCTGTGACTCTATCAAAAGCAGTATCATATTTCATAAAGAAAGATGTCCAAAATCACCAGGAGCCACCTAGCCAACCTCTGTCAGTATGTTTTCTATGGTACAAATGTTCAGTGTCATGTTAGAAAATGAATGGAAGTTTCAAACGGAAGCTGCATGTAAAACACTACGAGAACACCTGAACTGTACTGCATTCCACAAAACTTGGTGATTTGTTCTCCAACAAACACAGTTGTCAAGCACAGTGAGTAGAAGCTTCAGTCTTAGATTCATCTGATTTCCACTCCCAGGCAAAAGTGCCAGTATTTTAGCCCTCTATCATCTTCAGCATTGTCATGTCTCTGGTGCTGTTTGTCCTCAAACCAATGCAGGACTCCTCAGGCCTGAGTTCTGAAACCCTCTGTAACATTTTCTGTGAATGTGTCACCTCCCACCGATGCTTTTGTTGTCCTCAGTGATTAAGAAAGCACTGTCGCTAGCTGCTGATGAAGCTGGTGATACATTTGCTTGGAGCACATGCTTATCTACCTCCTTGGGAACCACACCTGGGGATCAGTGAACTCCTAACTTTTGGTTTCCTGAACAGTATGCCATATCCCCCAGTAAAATAATAATAATCATCATCATCATAATAATGACACAAGAAAGTCACCTATGTCTTTCAGGAACAAAATGTTACTGAGCCACTCTCTTCCTGTCTTTCTCATTCTCATTTGTGAATTTCTCAATTTCATGTTCTCTCCATGAGCAGTGTCTTCACTCCCAATCATTTTTTGCCTCCATCAAGCTTCTATGGGATTCTGAGATGATCTCCACCTTGAACTCCACACTGTGACCAGTAGATACCACTGCATGCCACTTAGCAAAGAAAGGGAAGCCTGAGTGGAGAAGGTGTGAGCCTTCCGATAGCAGTGCATTGCCTCCTTATTTTCCTTAGTTAATGTTAAAGAACAAGATGTCACTTACCTTTACAGATAAAGAGATATCTTTTGATGTTTTAGGACCCTTACACTGTTATTTTTTTATCAATTTCTGTTCAATCACTTTTTCACAATGACTAATGCTATGTGTGGGTCTAAATATACATAGCTCTCATCTTTGTTTCATGTTTGACAAGTTATAATTAGACATACTTAGGTGCAGAGTGCTGTTGTGGATATGTACAGTTTGAAATGGTTAAATCAAGTTAATAAACATACCCATCTCATTAAATGCTTATTAGTTTTTCCTGCTATCCGACTGAAACTTGACCACATGTCACCATTAATTTCACTCTGAGGTCTCCAGGGACATCTATGGTAGTCTCTGCTTCTGAGTTTTATGAGTTTGAGTTGCACATTTGTCTTCAAAATAATTTTACTAACCTTTCATGTTTTTGATTTACCACATCATACCCTTATATTCAGGCCTAAACTCATCTATTTCCATTGTCTCAAAGGAGTGCCTTGGTGGGAAATCAAATGAACATCTTTAGTCTCTCTCCTTTTGGCCTCAGTACTTCTTGACAATGACTACATCTTTGTGGACATACTCTTTTGTTTTTCCTGTCTCAGATTCCTTTCTCGGATTCATTTTCCTTTTAATTTCTTTCTCTCAGTCTCTCTTGTAGGATTATTCTCCTATATTTGTAATAAGTGTTAACATCCCAAAGTCTCTTCATGCCCTCCTTAGTTTCCTTCATCCTGTACTTGAATTATTTCTGTGCAGATCCAGAGATATTCATATCAGTACCAAACTCTTCACATGATGAATTCTCTCACACTCTGCTAGGACACCTTACAGTCACATCAGACACAAATCAGAATTCATGTTCTTCCTTGGTCTCCCATATTATTGTGTCTTGTTTAATTCTCTATCCTAGGATGGAAATTTATGTCTTAAATTGAACAAGGGGAAAAAAATGTCTAGAGGCTACTCTTTATGACCCTTTCCCCTCCACCTTCCATGTGCTATTTTTTTATTCTCATTCTTCTTTCTATTCAGTTGAATCCATTGCCACTATGTTTATCACCAACATTCTTCTCCAGTCACTCACTACCCTACTTTATTCCATCCCATTCTTATTCTTTTGTCTCCTCTCGGTCTGTACACTGTCATATTCAAAAGGACACTGTTCCTACCCCTGTGCAGGAAGCTGAGCAAGGAACATTTTCTTGTTTAGATCATCAGATTTTCATCAGGGTTTGGGCAGATCAGCTTGTTAAAAATATCATTCCCCTCTTCATCTCTCATCTCTTATTCCCTCTCTGAACTACTGTGTTTTAGATATACTTTAATAATTATGAAACAAAATGTTACTTTATATTTATGTATAACTTTGCTATTGACCTCATTCTTACTTTTGTATGCTCTTAAACAATGCTATATTTTTATGGTATACTTATACTACGTGGCATGGCATTGTATATCCTCATTTTTAATGCAATCTTGTGGGTAATTATCTTGGTTTTCCCCAAGCCCTTAATGCTACAAACAACACTGGAAGATTATCCTTCTCTGAACATTTCCCCTCATAGCAAAGTCTTA
Organism: Petromus typicus; assembly: GCA_004026965.1. Classification (NCBI taxonomy): domain Eukaryota; kingdom Metazoa; phylum Chordata; class Mammalia; order Rodentia; family Petromuridae; genus Petromus; species Petromus typicus. The sequence continues at coordinate 7,963 of PVIR01026353.1, read as the reverse complement.
CAAATTCTATACAATACACTATAGCTTTTTGGAAAAAATATTTTTCTCATTACTATTTGACTCTGGTCATGTAGCACAAAAGCAGTCATAAACAACCTACAAATAAAAGAGAATGCCTCTATATACCAATGAAATGTTATGGCAACATCAGGTAGAAGAGTAGACTTGGACTATGCATCATAGTTTGAATGCCAACCTTTTAAAAAACAGTCCATTCTTTACTGATTTTTTTTTTACCCAAATGTATTTCCAGAGAAGTTTCAATGTTCAAGTGAGTTTTTATATTTCCATTATCATCTATTTGCATGAACCTTTTCCATGGTTTTTTCATTTGCTCAATATTCACTTCCACCTAATTCATACTCATTTATAGACTTCCATAGAATCATGTTCTTTTTGTACGAATCATCCTGATACATGATCACACAATTGTCTTTGTGATAATTTCATATCTTTGATCCCAAATAAGTTCTTAATTCCCTGAAAGCAGAAGCTATTTCTCTTTTAATTCACTATTTTTTCCAGTGTCTGTATAGTTCTTGTCCAGTATAATGTTCTTTCAATAGACATTTTCAAAAGGTATGAATCCTGTGTATAAATTCTTTCCCAAAAAGATTTTGAGAAAAAACTGGGTCAGTTTTGTGACTGACTCAAGTTTATACCTGCTGAAATATAATCCCCATTGTATTTTTGTAGTAAAGAGAAACAAGGTCTTTTTTTTTTAAGAAACAGTTAAGAGACTGAGTTATTCTTGGCATTATAAGTACATGTGCTTACTCAGGAGGAAAATGTCAAATGAGATGTGACATTACATACGAACACCATTCACGATGTGCTGTTTGATGCTGGAGAATTTTGAAGTAAGCCTGACAAGGAAAAATAAATTATGTTACCTTTTAAAATACAGAGGAGGATTATTCAGTGACAAAGTTTGAAAAATTCCTGGAACATTTGTCTTTGGGTGCCTCAGATATAATACAGAATCTTATAAGAAAGAAAGTGATTTTTGTTGTTATATGTAGACAATATAATAGAAAGGAGACAGAAGCTGTCTCTGTCTAACTATCATGTTTTGCAAGCCAGAAGAAGTGTCACACAAGGCCCAATGTTCACTGTATTCACAGCTTTTTCATGCACACTCTTATTGTTTCCCAGAGTTTCCCTCAGTTTGTTCACTGAGCATGTCAGTCATGCTGCTGTGCTCACCATTGTGCTGTGTGCTATGTGACCTAGATATTTTCTGTTTCCTTCTTCCTTTTTATTATTCTGTCGTTACTCATCAATAACAAGACTTTTTGACCTCTCTTATTATCCTAAAATAACCCATCAATATTTTATAATACTATCATATGAATATTATGACCCTATAAATAAAGGGCAGAAAAATAGTAAAGTATCTGAAACCTCTGGTGTCCTGTCCTTGTTGGCTGAACTTATGTCTATTGAAATGTAATATAAATGTATAATATATTTGTCTGTCACATTCATCCGCCTGTATATTGAAGAGAACCTGAATATATTCCAAACATGTCCTTCTCTGTCTAAAGGTGCTCAGTCTTGAAAGAAGACTGAACAGAATGATATGATCTAAAAATTTGAGGAAAAAATTATTTAAAAATTTCTACTAACATGCCTGGGAAAACAGTAAAATTTATTTGCTTATTTTTGTTTTTAGAAAATTTAAAGTAGTTTTTAAAAAGTTAAGAATTAAACTGAGAAAAACATAAGGAGATACTTAAGAGAAAGAAGGTAGACTCTATATACTTTATGATCATTTCAAAATGGATCTGATATCAGAATACATATGGAATCATAACAGAAGAAATAGAACTGGGGATTTAGCTCAGTGGTTCCAGTGTCTACCTGACAAGAGTAAGGTCTCAAGTTTGGTCCCCAGTACCACATACCACAATGCCAAACATGGTGGCTCACACCTGTAATTCCAGCATTCAGGAGGTAGAAGCAGGAGGATTGTTGTTCAAGGTTAGCCTGAGGTACATAGTGAGTGCAGGGCCAGCCTGAACTATGAAGTGAGACCCTGTCTCAAAACACTTTTAAAAAATAACTGAAGAAATAATTGATAGTGAGAAATGGTCAAACGTGCCCTAATATGGTGCTACTCACTGAAAACAAGGAGAAAAGTTTAATGAGAAGATATTCTTTTTTTTTTTTTTTCAGTACCACGGATCAGACTCAGGATCTTCCACTTCCCAGGCAGGCATGGTGCCACTATTTATTTTACTAAAATAAACATTTGTAACATGCAGAATAGGTTGTTCCTACTGATAGAGATACAGCAATGATTTTTAAAACTTATTAGTACACTTTTTAGTATATATCTTCATATATATATATATATACATATATATATATATATATGTATATATATATATATATCTTAGTCCTTATTTCACCCTTTCAGTTTCTCATATGAGAAATAACATGATATTTTAAAATGTCTCACTTACTTCACTTAAAAGTATAGTCTCTAGGTTCATTCATTTACCTGGAAATGCATCAAATTAATCTTTAAATATGTCAGAGAGGTATGCTATTGTATATGGAAACCACATATTCTTTATTAGTTCATTCATTCATAGGCATCTGGGCTGCCTCTAAGATTTAACTATTACAAATAGTGCTGCTATAAACATGGATGTACATATATTGCTGTGATATGATGCTTTTGCTTCTCTTGGGTTGATGCCAAGAAGAGAATAGCTCGGTAAGTGAAATCTTTAGTTTTAGTTTTTCTGAGGAGTCTCCACACTGATTTTCATATTAGTTGTGACAATTTACACACCCAACAGTAACAGAGAATAATTTCTCTTTACAACTTCACCAGTATTTGTTACTGGTCAATTTCCTGATAACAACCAGTATTTATGGAGTGTGATGTAATTTCAGTGTTGTTTTTCTTTGTATTTCTTGAGTGATCATTTATAGAGATGACTAAAACACAAACTTTCCCTCAAGCCATTTTTATCTCTTATTTAAGTTAATAAGAGATAACATGCAAATATTTCAGTGATAATAAATTGTTATATATCATATTAATTATAATTAATAGAAATAGAATATATCCATATAAGATCAGTTGGACTTAAATAACCTTGCTAAATACAGAAAATTAATAAAAAGGATATGAAATTGTAATATTCACTATCCACCTAGTTGTAATATTACTTCTACAGATTTTAATTTCTTAAATTATAAATTATTTTATATAGATTATCAAATATTTCTACTTTTTTCAGTGCAACCATTTACTCATATTCTTACCAGTTAATTACCTGGTCATGACTTTGACTGCAATATAAAACTTCTGTTGCTTCAAATGTTTGAAAATTTAACATAGAAGCTCTATTATTATACAGAACAAAAGATTTTATTTTTGACAATTATTTTAAACCATTAACAGAAAGTTTTGTGAATCTGGTGGTTCATTCATTTATGATTAGGATTTCTGAAAGTCAGCTGAGCCAACGTGTGATCCTTTGGTATGTGAGGAAAAAAGGAAGACAATCTTGTACTCTGAATGCAATAACAGTCTGGTAATGAAGAACATCTGCCTGAATAGTGGTGAAGTGTCATTCACTTGGCTCCATTTGTGCTCCTCAGTATTTGTTACGTGCTATGGAAGTGAGAATCATTACACAGCAACTTCCGTAGTTTAAAGCCAGCAAAGTAATTTTGTCTGACTTGCCATTGGTTATCATTAAGTACAATTTAGATGTTTTGGAGATGCAAGAATATCATTGCCTCTGACACTCCGTGCTAATAGACTAAATATCCAGATAACACAAAAATGAATAACCAGCTTTCACTCTTCCCTTTTGCCAAACTTGATTCCTGTCACTGGGTCCTGTACCAGATGCATAGTACTGAAAGTAAAGAGTGAAATTAATTAAATGACTGCATTTCAATCATAAGATTTTATTTTCCACTATTTTGAAGTAAAAGAGTGTAGACTGAGCAGTTTATAATTGATGGAAGAGCCATAGAATAGCAATGCAGCCTTGATAATTATCTTCTTCATTATTTTTTAATATCTCAAGATAAATATAGCACTGATTTTCATTTTAATGGCATGCATTACAGTAAGAAGATGAGCAGAGAGGTGTTTTCTCACTGTATTACAGTTAAAGGCTGTGACAAAGAAAAGGGTGTGATATTAATGATGTTCAAGCATAGACTTGGTAATTGACATTCATTATATAATTATTCTATCCAAATGAACACAACTGAAATAAGTTGAATTCTCTTCACAAAGCTGTGACTACTGGCAACAAATATCATTAAGAACAAAACTGTAGTACAATTAGGGTGGACAAAATTTTTCCTTGTTTCAATTGAATCAGTTTGACTATAATCAAAGAGTTGGCATTTGGAGAAATTCAGAATATCATTCATACTGAGCAGGAGAAAGTAAAGAAAGAAAAAAGTTGATGATAAAAACAAAATAAAAAACCTCACAAAGTTTATGTATGTGGAGGTTCAGAGACTGTAGGGAGGGCAGGAAAATGGGAAATAATAAGAACCGAGACACCTTGGGCATGGATGCATATTCTTACCAATGAATGTGATCGCAATGTATAGGCAAAATGTACTGATAAACTCAATAAAGGGAAAAATCCCTCCAAAATGTCATTCATTTACCTTGCATGTCCTGGCTCTAAGCAATTGTTTCTTGTCATTGTTTTTGGTCCTTTGTTTTTTTGTATTCTAAATTTATCTTCCATGGCAAGATTATATATATGATGTATCAGTTCTGTTTTTTTTTTCTTCTAAATATACTCTGAGTCCTGATATTATAGTGTAATAAAGCATTAATCGTCAGGTTTTATCCTTTCTTTTCCAAAGGCATCTTCATACTACATGGCTACATTAGGCTAAGGTAGCAGTTTAGTGGTAGAACACTTGCTCCACACATACAAGACCCTGGATTCAGTTTTCAGCACCAAAGAAAGCAAAAACAAGACAAGACAAGACAAAACAAACAAACAAAAAGCAAAGTAAAATAAAAATCAGCTGTATAAAAAAGTATTATATTCCCTCTGCAAAAGCAAATAAATAAGTAGAGTATAAGGAAGAGCAAAAGGGTAATAGGCAATGATCAGGAATTTTTTTAAATAAAATAACAACAAGATGAGTCACAAAGAAAGCTAACGTAAGGCACCAAGTCCAGTGATAAAGTCTTTGTATTGTATATCTACAATGTATCAATAAATTTAAAAGAAAATAAAAGAAATGCTAACGTTTATAACTAAAAAAATTATAGATGTCTAATATATGAAAAATATTGGAATCTTTGAAGGGCTATATGTATTTGGAAAATAGACAGAAGGCCACCGTGGCTGGGGTGCAGTGAGTGAGAGAACAGAGTATTTTTTGTCATGACAGGAGATAAATCATAGGGAAGCTTAATAAGTAAGAACACTGGTCTAAAAGAGGTCTGCTTGGCAGAGTTAGGACAGAAAAATGACAAGGTTAAAAGATAGATCCTAGGATGCTACAAAGTTTACAATGAAAAAAAAAAGTGGAAACACACAGTTTATAAGAAATACTTTGTTAAGAGGGGGAAAAAAATCCAAAACTTTGTTGGAAAAAAGTAACAATAGAAGAGTTATTTCAAATAGTCATAGATTATTTTAAAATCCACTAAAAATAATAGGAAAAAAAACAACAAAACAAAAGATTTTATTAAAAATGACAATATAGTGTTAGTAGCACAGAGATATTCAATGATTTTTATAGTTCAAATGAAATTCTATTGTATATATACATTTCCAATCTTTATAATTGTACTACAAACCCAGTAGCTAAAAATATCCTTCATATCTCCTTTTTAAAGATGCAGAAAATGAGACAACTGTGAATTAAGAAATGTATTCTAGGTTATATGTGCAGGTAGTGGTAGAGCCTGGGTTTTAAGTGCATTGTCTTGTTATACAGTTAATAGTTCTTACCTTTTACTGGGAACATTTCTGGCAGACTTTTTTAAAATGAATTTTTCTATATGTATTCTTTTTAACTGAAAATTATTAAATGAATTTTAAACAAATGTTATTACCAATTTTAAATTTCTTTAAACATTTGTATCTGCATTAGTTTACAAAAGAATTAAAAGACTCATATCACACTGACATATGTGCACCCATGTTTATAGCAGCCCAATTTGTGATTGCTACATCTTGGAAACAACCCAAGTGTCCATCAATTGGACACTGGATAAAAAAGCTGTGGTTCTTCTACAGAATGGAGTACTACTCTGCCATAAAAAATGATAAGTTTGAATCATTTCTACTTGAATGGGCATACCTTGAGGATATCCTCATAAGTGAAATAAATAGGTCACAGATAGGTACATATCGCATCTTTTCTCTGGTATGAGAAAATAAAGATGTAAATGAGTCCTAGAATTGTATGTTATATATTGTGAAAGAGAAAATGCTCAGTGTAAAATAGGAAGAAGGGGGAAAATGTTGAGATAGTAACAAAAAAGTAAGGAAACAAATTTTATGTATATGGGGGGCGGTAGGGTGGGTAGGGCTATGGGAAAAAATGAGAATTAAGTTGTGTCTTATACTGGTACAAATCCCCATTATGGAGTACAATCATGATGTGTATATGTAATGTACCAATAAAGATTAAAAAATTTAAAAAAAAGAAAGGCTACAACCAACATCAAGATAAAGAATGAAAACCTTACACATGCATGCCACATAGTCTCTTAAGTGTTAAATTTCCTGTACCATCCTTTTTTTCTCCTTAATAAAAATGTTACCCTTCATTTCTATGACCTGGACAGTTTTTTATGACTTTGAACACCCTGTTTTGTTTTATACAAATGTGAGCATCTTGGATCAGAGATTTTTCTTTTTTACTCAATTTGGATCTTATTAATTAAGAAATTAACAAATTCATGAGTGTAATTGACCTATCCTTATCAATATATTTTATACAAATTTTAACACTTCCTTGGTACTTTTCCTTTGCTTTTTCTAGGTTTTTAACTTGCTTTCAATTTAAAATTTTGGAGTGTATAATAATTTATTTTTTATCTACAATTTAACATATTGATTTGTATGAATTACTATTTGATGTGGTAATTATTGGTTTTCACAGATCAATATTTCAAATATACCCCTCTCTGCAACAAGTGGTTAGAAATATTCTTTCTACATTATCAATATTAACATTGTGAAATTCCTACATTTTTATGAAATAAAACTATACTCTTTTCCAGTTATGTCAGATTGACATTCAAAGTGGCTTTACTGAGCTCAGTTTCCCCACAGTGACAAAACTTTCATATCTAAAATACATTTGGCTTAAAACATACATCTTTATAACATTAAATAGTAAATTTAAAACTGTATTTACTTGTCCAATACATTGAATATTTAGCATGCATTTGACAATTTAAACTACATAAATCAAAAGTTGTAGCACAAATTTACAAGTCTATTTTGCACTTCAGATAATTACCTTAGTTGTAACAATTTTAGATTTCATGCTTCTTAACTAGTTTTGACTATCAAATTTTTCATACAGTTACCTCTGTACTCCTATTAATTTTTCTGTTGGTTGCAGTAAATCACTCAACAGGATTTCGAGAGAAGGTTCTTGATCAAAATATTTTTTTAACCTTTTGTTATTTGAGAACGTCTTCCAGTTATCTTCATACACAAGTTCTAGCTCTACAGAGTATACAACATAAGTCTGGGTTCAAAATTATTTTCCCTTAAAACTATAGATGTTGACTGGATAAAAAAGCTGTGGTTCTTCTACAGAATGGAGTATTACTCTGCCATAAAAAATGATAAGTTTGAATCATTTCTACTTAAATGGACATACCTTGAGGATATCCTCATAAGTGAAATAAATAGGGCACAGATAGGTACATATCGCATCTTTTCTCTGGTATGAGAAAATAAAGATGTAAATGAGTCCTAGCATT
>PVIR01026352.1:0-23997 GCA_004026965.1 Petromus typicus | reverse complement strand
TTTTTTCAATTACTCAGCCAGTTCCCTGTGCATGTTATATATATATATTGGACATTTATTTGTAATCAATAGAGAACAAAAGGGAAATCTTTTTCTAAAAAGCAGTAGACCAGGCAAGCAATTTTTAAAATGTGATACTATGATTAATTGAGTCAAAGACATTCTATTAATAGACATTCAAAAGTTAAGCTTATGGAAAAATATGTGAAACAGTAATAAAAGTATTACATGTGATAAAAAAGTAGTAGACTCTTTGACAAAGAATAGATTATTTTAAAAGCGTGTTTGAATTATATCTCAAGAAATTATGAAATAATATATCAAATTGAATCATAATAAAATTATATTTCTGAAGAATCTCTAATGAAATATAAATTATTTAAGCCTTGATTTTAACAAAACTTTAGTTACTAAAATATAAATTTATAAAAGTTAAATATTAATGAAGAGATTATATATAAATTTTATACATTATTTTCAGATAAAGAACTTTCCAAGTATAAATATGAATGATACATTTATAGTGGCTTATCTGCTTTATTTTGTATTTTCAGCCTGTTTAAAAGTATATTTTACAAAATATTAATGCAGCCAAGCATAGCGGTGCATGCCTGGAATCCCAGCCTTCTGGAGGCTGAGGCAGGAAGATTACAAGCAGAATCTATCCTGGGAAACTAAGCAAAACCTCATAATAAAATGAAAAAGGCCTGGGAATATTGCTCAGTGTGACAGTTCTGTGTTCAGTCACTGAGACTGTATGAATATTATTCTACTTCTGCCATATATGTACAGGATATATTCATTAATTCACAGAACACATATACACACGTGTGTAGCTCAGCTCTTTGCTGGCCATTCCATTGTTGTTCACACTGTATTTTTAATTTTCTAAATATATGCAAGGTAATTTTAGTATTTCTTTTTACATGTATGTAAAATAAAACTTTGATATGCTAAAATAATCCTGTGAAATTAGCCACTTTATTGGTACCTAGTTGACTTTTTTCTTTATATAATTATATACCACATTCAGTGACTCTTTTTGACTAAAATAGAGATAAAGTTTTAAGCATATGTTAAGTGAATATTTAATAAATGATTAGATTTTTGTTTTTAAATTAAAATTCATTTAAATTTAATGCAAATTTTTATATCCATTATTTGTTAATTTTTTATACCAAATGAGGAAGGGATAGGGTAAGGATCTGTCATTTGCTTTAAAATAATCTGATAGTATAAGGAATGATTTGTGTTTATACAAGTGTTTTAGCCACTATTTTCCAAACAGCATTTTTATTTATATTGAAACATTTATTGTTGAGAAACTATTGTAAAATAAGATTCTTGTGATTAATGCTATTATGCCTTATTCCCACTTTAAAAATTCTTACATTTTCAATGAATTTTGAAGTAATATTTTGTCAGTGTTGCTAAGTTAAATCCTCTGGAAAATCTTGACTGCATTTCATGATAAGATATAAAAATTATTTTGGCACAGTTGAACTTTTAAGGAATCATAACATGATATGAATACTTAATCAATTGTTTATTATTTCTACCTGGTCTTTACATTATTCTAGAATGGTTAGAGTGGTGACTTTTCCATTTAAGTTTTGATATGTGCCTTCTCTATTTAGCCTTAATATTATATTTCATACATGGCCAACTAAGTAATATCTGCTGCATATCAATTTTTAATTATAGCTATACAATTTTGGAATATATTTTAAAGAAATAGTTAATTTTGAGTAATGTTTTGTTTACTCATTAAAAAGATTCAAAAGAATTTATAGTGGTTTTTCTGATTGCTCAGAGGGGAATATATATAGTAAGTCCCCAAGTTAGGAACAGTCAAGTTGCCAGCTTCACAGAATGAACAGAACTTACATTAGGCAATTCACACATATGAACAAATAGCAAAAGTAGTTCATCTGTCTGCCAGCTACTGTCACAGTCATGCTGCTATGACAGTGACTAGGAAAGTAAAAATAGTTTATTTACAGTATTTACATGAGTATTTGAGTTTTTATGCTTTACACTGCAGGTCTGTGTCAAAGATGAGAAAGACTCACTTTGTTAGACTAGGGGAAAAATATTACTTATAAAATGTTTTCCTGGAAAAGAACTGTTTGATAAGTAGAGGACTAATTGTATATGAAATTATGCAAATATCAAAGATGAGAAGGACCCATAGTGGCTGTCTTGACACTAGAAAGCTGAAGCACACAGTAACTACTCAGTCCAAAATAACAGAACTCATAGAACAAGAGAGACCAAAGATGCAACAAAGGTCTCAGCTCAAAAAACTAGAAGCTCTGTATTGAGTCACTGGATATGAGACTGCCAGGGAGGCTGAGGGACTTACAGTCAGATGTCAAGAGAAATGGCAGCAGAACATGACTGCACAAACAGAAAGAAGCTCCTAAAGTTGTTGCAGACTTCATCTTTCCACTCTTTCATTAGACCTGGCCTCGTTGATACTCCCACTGTCAGGACAGCTCCTTCCTCATCAGATTGCTTGCCCTCATTCCAGTCATCTCTGGAAACATCCCACAGACACATGCAGAACTGTGTTTTATTCATCTGCAAGGCATTTCTCAATTCAGCCACGTTGCCACATTGGAATGAACAGGCAGAGTGTTCACAAAGGATTTTCTCACTTGGAGTAGTGTCTGATGTGTTGTTATATTCACTGTTATTTTAATGTTTCTGAGCATAAAATATGTGTATGTTTCACAAAATGAGGAATTTGCTTTATGGGAATATGAGTTCTTCTGTAATCATGCATAAATAGGCTATTAGTATTCTTCCATAAAATCAGCTCTCATGTAATTCAGTATAATTCTAGTAATTTTACAAGGCAATAATATTGCTGTAGAAATTTTACTTAGAAGCACACTTTTAAAATATATCTCTTGTGAAGTGAAAGAACTTTATGAAACAAAACATACTGAGTGTATATATTTTATCATTTGTCTCAATTGAAATCAGACTTAGTCTCCTTATGACATTATTATTAATAAGTAACTAAAGATGAATTACTGGCAGTATTAATACTTCACAGACTAGAAACATAGTGAGATTTATCACTAATATGGCTACCTACACTTAGATCAAGGTGGTTAATATTGAAGGGATGTAATTGCAGAGCAGGGTAGTGATTTAGGCAGTCAGTCAATAGACTGCCTGGACATGCTGCGAGTTCAGGTTCTGAAGCAACATGACCTGGCCTGCATTTCCACTTACAAACAGTATTCTTTTGCGTAATTATCAAGCTTTCTGTTTCTGTTCCCTGATATGATTAAAATATTGCTTGTCCCAGAGAGTTATTGCATGAAATAACCTGAGTATAAAGGAAGTGACTTCTGCATAGAAAATATTCAATAAACATTTATTAACTATTATAGTACAGAAAACATTTAGAAAAAAATGAATACCATCATACTGGATTATAAAAAGATTAGCCATCAATTCACATTAGATTTTAAAAGTTTTCTCAATGTAATATCCAAATTTTATTTGGAGGTGTTATAAACTCCAAGTAACTTTTAAAATATGCCATGTGATTAGAGCAAGAGTATTTTAGCAGTCCATGTATGCTTTTTTAGATAAATATTTTTCTGTATTAATTCTTTTCATATTTTCATCTTATAAGTAACTAAAGAAATGATCTCAACTCACAAAATACTCTTTGGTTAGTTCTGGCAGGAATTGCCTGTATAGAACATCACAGAAAATGTGTACTGAATGGAAAGATATTATTTCACTTAAAAGTATTTATAAGCACACACTTTCGAAGTGAAAGTTTTTCTAAGGGAAATAAAATATGCATTTAATTAAAATGGCTTTTAAGGCATTTTTAAAGATATGTATAATCATGGGCAGAGTTGTGAAGAGATCCCTTGTGGTAATTACATTTTCTGTGAACACTAAATTAAAAATTACAGGTCTCATCAAGATTATTTATTAAAATCCACTTAGCGATTTCTGTCATTTAATGTAGCTTAGTAGTTTATTCTCTTACACTCATGTAAGAATAACAGCAGTGACTTTAGTAAAGAATAATTATTGAGAAATGTTTGATGGATAGATAAGACTCTATCTGATACTTTGAACCTCAGAAAGTAACTCAATGGCTAAATGAACAGAATATGAAATTGCCTTTTAAATCACGTAGTAATTTAATTTATGTTTTGCTTTTATTCTCTGGAAAAATACATTAGATAACAACTATTCAGCACCCTATTTCAATTTGTTCTTATCAGATTGATCTGAAGGAAGTCTAAAGTTAATTTTGGATGTATTCATGGTGCTCAAGAGAGATCCATTGGGGAACTGCGTTTGATATTCTGGAAATAATTGCATTAAACAAGGTCCTACATCAGTAGGATATGTATTAATGTTATTCTTTTCTCAACAGGGTGCTTGCTTTATTTTTCTTATGTCACAGTTAGCTCAAGAGTTAGAAAATCTCCAGGTGAAATATGATCAGTGACCCAGCAAACAAAAGAAAATCTTGGATGAAGTAGAATGAAAGGGAATTTTCCTTCTGCTCTAAACTTGTTCTTGAGCTTGAGCAAGAAAATCAATATTTCAGAATTTCACATTCACAAAATAGAATTATAAAACACACCTCACAAAATTTTAATAAAAATACACATTAATATAAAGAAGGATCCCAGGTGAAGTAAACCTTGATTCATTATCAGAGATTTTCATGACAAGAAGAACTGAAGTGGCTTTATTACATGGGGATTTGGTTGGAATTATCATGAAGTGACTCATGCATTAAGGATCTTTGTCCTCATTCATTCAGTCAGTGTGAGACAGCAACTGACAAATATTTATATTTGTAATAGAGGTATAGATGAGTAAGTGCCATATCATTTTCTTCCAAATACATACTTATCTATCATTTCTTAAAAATAACCAGAAAATTAGAAGCCCAATCTCTTGACTGATGTAATACTATCATTTTTACTCTAACAGAAACACATGAGACTATGAATCAAGTGGCTGTAAATGGCAAATCAAAGTTCAGACGATAAGTTGCTCATGCAGTGAATCGTGAGGTGAAATGGAAAGTAGAATAAATCATGTGCATCCCACAGTGCATGAAAATAGTTTTTATAAAGGATTGCAACTTCCAAAATGAACTTTTAAAAAAACTACTGGAGAGGAATTCTGGAAAGTTGGCGGAAAGCTAAAAGCAAGAGACCACTGCCTCCCTATAAATTGTTTTTAAGGCTGAAAACAGCAGTTGGGGGTTGGGGGGGAGAATAGCAGAGAAATCTAGATAGACGAGATAAGAGGCAAATATCGATTAAGGCCAAAGAAAAGAAGAGCAAACTGGGGAGCCATCCGCCCCTTCTTCCCTCTCCCCAGAGGGGGAAGGGCGGCCGACTCTGCAGGGACCACTCACAGGAACCCCAGCAAAGAGTGAACAGCGGGCCTCTGAGACACAGGTTCATGGTGAGAAGAAGAACTGCAAATGGGACCACCCGCGGCTGCATTATGTTGCGTTAAATTAGAACTGGACCCAGGGGAGAGGACAAAAAAAACATGCAAGGAAAACCCGCCCACCGCCCAACAGACTGAGGATCCGAGCTGGCAGGAGAAGACATCTCTGGAGTTCCTGTGGGATCCACCAAAATCTTCTCTACCACAGTGGATCAGCGACTTCCAGCTCTGTGACACTCCTACTCTGGAACTCCAACTAGAACCCTGGCTCCAGACCCGCGCTCCCGCCATACTGAAGGAGGCGGGCCCCTGCTCTGAGACCTGAGAACCTCTTCCACATCAGTGAGTTTCTGGGTCCAGCGCCACCTACAGGACACTGGACTCACATCAGGGGAAAGCCTGCAACTTCACATCAATTTTTCCCTATGACCTATAAACTTGAAACTGTGTGTCTCAGCCCATACAGGAATCAACGGTTCCTCAGCTCTGACAGCTGGCTATTAGTGAACTCAATCTTATCCTACTCTGTTTTTATCTCCATTTGTTTGTTTTATTTAGTTCTGCATTTTTGTTATTCTTGTTGCTGCCTTTCTTTTCCTTCCCTCCCTTTTCCACTCCCCCTTTTTTCCTTTGTCTCTCCCTTTTTTCTACTCTATGTCTATTCTGCTGGTCTTCATTTCTCAATTTCATTGCATCCTTTAATATCATTGCTAATCACTCCCTCCCTTACCTCTCTGCTTCCTTATTCCTTGGTAATCTTTCCACTTCCAAAAGGTGATCCTTGAATGGTGTAAATATATTCCTGGTTAACTTTAAGTCTGGGCATATGATCATAGTCCTGGCTTCTGAGGTTGGAGAGGTCAGAGCAGCAATTACCAGTTTACTATTTCTTGGGTTATGTTTGATACTGTTAATGCTTAGTGCTTTTCTCGGGTTATGTTTGATACTGTTAATGCTTAGTGATTTTCTTGGGTTATCTTGAAATTGTTAATGTTTAGTGCTAATCTCAAGAGACCTAAATATTAGGAAGAAAGAGACTTGAAACAAGCATCACCAGACAACAGGGCAACTATAAAGCCAAATACAACAGCAGGGACAAAAGCTCAGAAATGAGGAAACATTCAAAATCTTAGATACAGAGATTCACACCCCAAAGAAATATGGGGGGAAGGGAAATGGAGAAATCTGAAACTCAGTCACCAGGACTCTCTGAAGTGGTTACTAAAGAAGATCTAATACAATGGAAATCAGAACAGATTGCTGAGATGAAAACAGATACTGCACATAGTTAATGGCATGATTAACACAGCTAAAGGGGAAATCAAGGATTTGACAGAATCTGAGATAGCAAAAGCAATGGAACCTCTTAAACAGGTACAAATAGAAACCCAAGTGATCAATTAAGAAAATGAAAGTTTACACAGTAGAATAAACATTGCAAAAGACCGAATCTCATAGCTAGAGGACACGATCATAGCCAGTAAATGGGAAAGACATAATTTATGGAAAATGGCAAAAGACCATGAGAAATCTGTTCAATAGATGATTCAAAGAAGAATAACATAAGTTTCATTGGACTCACTGAGGAAGCATAAGACAATAAAAAAGACATAAAAATTTGTTCACAGAAATAACAGCAGAAAACTTCACAGGCAAGTAAAGATAATAAGACACCCAGATTCACGAAGTGTACAGAAATCCACAGGGCTGAAATGTACAACAACCTACACCTACGCATATAATTATAAAAGTTCCAGATGTGAAAATAAAGAATGAAATATTAAAAGCAGCTAGAGAGAAGAAAGCAGAAGAGAGAAGAAAGAAAAATCACCTACAAAGGGAAGCCCATCAGAGTCACAGCAGATTTCTCCACCCAAACACTCAGTGCAAGAACAGCCTGGAGTGAATTGTTTCAAACCTTAAAGGACAACGACTTCCAACCCAGACTGATTTACCCCTCAAAGTGATCTCTGAAAATTGAGGGGGGGAATAAAATGCTTTTATGACAAAGAACATCTTAAAGCCTTCATGCATACAAAACCGGCACTACAAAATATTCTAAAGGATATCTTGGAGAAAAAGAAAGGAAAATTATAAACCCATGAGACCCAACAGAGTCATCCCATTGAGCCAAACAATAAACTGATGGGAAAGGAACAAAATCAAAGAGTGAAAGAGCCTAGAACAGGAAAATATGACAGCATTAAGTCTATCCATATTAGTCATAACCATTAATGTCAGTGGTCTCAATGCACCAATTAAGAGACACAGACTGGCAGAATGGATCAAAGAGCAAGATCCTACAATCTGCTGCATAAGGAAACATGTCTATTCCAGAGAAAAAGTCAGAGACTGAAAGTAAAGAGATCTAAAACAATTCTCCATGCAACAGGATACTGCAAAAAAGCAGGAGTAGCTATATTATTTGCAGACAAAATAGATTTTAAACCAAAACTGATTAAAAGAGACAAATAAGGGCATTATATTCTCATGTAGGGAACTATTCAAGAGAAAGAGATAAGTGCCTTAAATATTTATGCCCCAAAATCAGGTGCACTCAGCTGTATAAAACAAATATTAATGGACATGAAAAGCCAGATAAGCAGCAATACAATAATAATAGGGGACTTCAGTGCCCCACTTTCACAAACAGACAGATTGATTGGATAGACAATCAATAAAGAAGTGCTTGAGCTAAACAAAAGTCTTCAACAAATGGACTTAAGAGATGCTTACAGAGAATTTCACCCCACTAAGAGAGAATTTACATTCTTCTCAGCTGCTCATGGATCATTCTCCAAAGTGGATCATGTGCTAGTTCATAGAACAGGTTTAAGTAAATGCAAAGCAATTGAAGTTGTTCCCCATATTTACTTTCAGATCATAGTGCCTTGAAACTAGAGATGAAGAGCAAAAAAAAAAAAAAAAAAAAAAAAAAAAAAAAAAAAAAAAAAAAAAAAAAAAAAAAAAAAAAAAAAAAAAAAAAAAAAAAAAAAAAAAAAAAAAAAAAAAAAAAAAAAAAAAAAAAAAAAAAAAAAAAAAAAAAAAAAAAAAAAAAAAAAAAAAAAAAAAAAAAAAAAACCCAGACTTTCACAAACACATGGAAATTGAACAATACTCTATTGACTAACCAGTGGGTCACAGAAGAAATTAAAGATGAAATTAGACAGTTTATACAATTGAATGATAACCCCAGTGCAAAGTACAGGAACTTATGGGATACAGTGAAAGAAGTTGTACAATGGAAATGCATAGCAGTGAATGTCTGTATCAGCAAAACAGAGCAAGCTCAAATTAACAATCTCATGCTGAACCTTAAGCTACTAGAAAAAGAGGAGTAAGGAAAACCAAGAGCTCATGCTAGAGAGGAAATCATAAGAATCAGAGCAGAAATTAATGCAATGGAGACTAAGAGAACGATATAGAAAATCAACAAATCAAAGAGTTGGTTTTTCAAAAGATAAATAAAATTGGCATACCCTTAGCCAACTTTCTCAAATAAAAAAAAAGGAAAAGCTTAAATCCACCATGTTAGAAATGAAAAGGGAGAAATCACCACTGACCCAGTGGAAATACAGAGAATAATAAACACATACTTTGAAAATTTGTATTCCAATAAAATAGAAAATGTAGAAGAAATGGATAAATTCCTAGATCCATAAGAACTTCCAAAGTTGAACAAAGAGCATATAAAAATGTTAAACACCCCAATATCAATCTGTAAAGTTGAAAATGTTATAAAAAAAAACCTGCCAACAACAACAAAAAAGCCCTGATGCCTTCACCGCTGAATTATACAAAAGTTTTAGAAAAGAGCTAACACCACTACACCTCAAACTCTTCAATGAAATTGAAAGGAAAGTAGCACTCCCAAATTCATTTCTGGAAGTAACCATTACCTCAATTCCAAAAACAGATAAAGACTAAACCAAAAAAGAGAATTACAGGCCAATATCCCTAATGAACATTGATGCAAAAATCTTTGATAAGATACTAGCAAATAGAATACAGAGAGCCATCAAGAAGATCATACACCCTGACCAAGCTGGGTTCATCCCAGGGATGCAGGGATGATTCAACATATGTAAATCAATAAATGTAATATACTACATTAACAGACTCATTAACCATATGGTCATCTCAATAGATGTGGAAAAAGCATTTAACAAAATGCAACACCCATTGATGATCAAAATCCTGCAGAAAATTAGAATAGATGGCCTGTATCTCAAACTAATAAAAGCTGTTTATGAGAAACCAAAAGTGAGCATCACCCTCAATGGTCAAAAACTGAAACCTTCCCCACTATGATCAGGTATAAGACAAGGATGTCCACTTTCATCACTCCTGTTCAATATTGTGCTGGAAACATTAGCCACAGCAATTAGGCAAGACAAAGAAATAAAAGGAATAAAGATAGGAAATGAAGAAGTTATACTGTCATTATTTGCTAATGACATGATACTCTTATCTACAACATCCTAAAAACTCAACCAAGAGACTGCTAGACTTAGTTGCCAAATTTAGTAGTGTAGCTGGATACAAGGTTAATGCTCAAAAAAATCATTAGCTTTTATATACACAAACAGCAGATTCACAGAGCAAGAAATTGGGGAATCAATCCTCTTCACAGTAGCATCCAAAAAACTGAAATATCTAGGAATCAATATAAGAAGGAGGTGAAAGACCTCAACTGTGAAAATTACAGCACTCTGAAAAAGGAGATAGAAGTAGATAAAAGAAAATAGAAAGACATCCCTTGTTTCTGGGTTGGAAGGATCAATGTTGTCAAAATGGCTATACTCCCACAACTATTATATAGATTCAACCCAATCCCAATTCAACTTCCAATAGCATATTTCATAGATCTAGAGAAAATATTCCAGAAATTCATCTGGAATCACAAAAGACTTACAATAGCAAAAGCATTTCTAAGCAATAAGGACATGATGGTTGTAATTACGATTCCCAAGTTGAAACTATACTACAAAGCCACTGTGATAAAAATCATATGGCACTAGCAAAGCAACAGACCTGAGGAATAGTGGAGTAGATTAGAAGATCCAGAAACAACTCTAGACATGCTAAGCTATCTCATTTTTAACAAGGGAGCCAAATATCCTCAGTGGAGGATAGATAGCTTCTTTAACAAATGGTGCTGGAAAAACTGGACTTTAACTTGCCAAAGTCTAAAGCTAGACCTAGCTCTTTGAGCATGTACTAAAATAAAATCAAAGTGGATTAGGGAACCTAAATATTAAGACAGACATCCTAAACCTTCTGCAAAACAGATTAAGTAAAACTCTTGAAGACACTGGTTTAGGGAAAGATTTCATGAACAAATACTCCATAATCCAAGACTAGAAGAAATCGATAAATGGGATGTCATCCTATTCAGAGGTTTCTGCACAGCAAAAGAAACCACCAGTATAGCGAAAAGTCAACCAACAATATGGAACGAATCCTTACCTGCTGCTTCGCAGACAAAGGGCTGCTATCTAGAATATATAAAGGGCTTGAAAAAATCAACCTACCCAAATTTAAAGACCTAATTCATAAATGGGCATCTGAAATGAATGGACACTTTTCAGAGGAAGAAATAAAAGTATCTAAGAAACATATAAAGAAATGTTCAACATTATTGGTCATTCGAGAGATGCAGATGAAAACAACATTAAAATTTTATCTCACTCCACAAAGAATGGCTGCTATTTCAGAATTAGCCAGCAACAAATGTTGTTGAGGCTGCAAGCAGAAGGAACCCTTCTCCACTGTTGGAGGGAATGTAGACTCATAGAACACCTGTGGAGATCAATTTGGAAATTCCTCGGAAATCTAGGATTGGAGGTCCCATTTGATCGGGCCATCACTCTGCTAGGTATATACACACAAGAATTTAAAGATTCATATCACAGTGAGATATGTGCATCCATGTTTATAGCAGCTCAATTTGTGATTGATAATCCTTGGAAATAACCCGTGTCCATTAACTGGAGACTGGATCAAAAAGCTGTGGTTCTTGTACAGAATGGGTTATTACTCTGCCATAAAAATGATAAGATTGAATCATTTATACTTAAATGGATGTACCTTGAGGACATCCTCATAAGTGAAATAAATAGGTCACAGATGTGTAAATAAATCTTTTCTCTGGTATGAAAAAATGAAGATGTAAATGAGTTGTAGCATGTATGTTATATATTGTGAAACAGAAAATACTCAATGCGACATGGGGTGAAAGGGAAAAATAATGAGATTATAACAAAAAAGAAAGAAAAAAAGGTTTATGTATATAGGGGATTGGCGATATTAGGGTGGGTAGGGCTATGGTAAAAAATGAGAATTAAGTTGTGTCATATTCTGATACAAATTATCATTGTTGAGGGCAATCATGATGTGTATATGTAATGTACTAATAAAGATTTCAATTAAAAAAAACCTACTGATGCTATCCATCTTCAGGTCACTTGTGCTGTGGCATTTCTTGGTTTAAATGCCTACCCTTTCATTTGTGAGTAGCTCCCAAATGAAAAAAAAATCAATTATCAAATGCAGATTCTCAGAAAAGTGAAATAGAATGCAGGTTTAATAAAGTCTCAAAATTAGGATTTTTTTTTTATACAGGGTCTCTATTTTTAATTCAGGCTGGCCTTAAGCTCAGCTTCAAACTCACATCACAGCAATCCTCCTGCCTCTCCCTCCTGAGTGCTGGGATTACAGGTGGGAACCACCACGCCTGGCACTATGGTATGTGGTACTGATTCCTGCTGGGCATGAGTCTCTATACCCAGTATTGTTTGTGATTAACCAAGAGTGGAACTCGGGCCCTTGCTCTTGCAAGACAGGTGTTGGAACCACTGAGCTAAATCCCTGGTCCCTTGAATTGTTTTTTCAGTGCTAAGAATTTTCCTAGAAGCTCATACTAACATGTTTCCGAAGAGCACACACAGGTACACTGCAGTACATCCCTCACAGGAGCAAAAGGCTTAACCTCAGTGAGAAAACAAGCACTTCAAGGTCAGCTTGCCTATGTACATAATGTAACCAAGCAGTTGGAAAACTGGTTGTGTCAATCTCTTCTAATCTGAGTCACAGAGAAGGAAAACATAGGCTGAGTTCATTCCTGACCTTTAAGCTTCCTAAAATAATATTTCCTTAGGAAATCTGATAAATAGTGAAAAATTGTGATATGAACAATAACCTACTGGTAAATGGTGTTATTGAACTTAGCAAATATTTTGGAAAATTATGCAGAGAATTTTCTTTTTGAAGTTATTCTGTTTCTATTTTCTCCATCCTTACATGATTTTGTCATAATGGATACACTAAAATAATGAAATGTATTGCCTAAAGAGGAAGGTGAGTGACACCTTTAACATTAAGTATTTTGTTTATTTTCAAGTTTAAGATTTTTTGTTGTTCCATAGCTCAAAAATAATTTGGGATGGAAAAATGAAGACATTTATGCACTGCAAGATGCTGGTGCTTAAAGAAATAAAGCTCAAATGCAAAAAAATAAGATGAATTGAACTTGTACAGGTGTTCCCTGGATAAGAACTTATTTAGTATTTGCTGAAACTGGGGATACTTTTTAGGGAAAGATTTGAACCATTTCTAAAAGACTCCAAGAGATTAAGTTCCAGTCTGGTGAGTTGGATTCACTCAGGAAACTAAATTTCAATCTTGCGAAGAACCTAATAACCTCTAACTAAAAACTTTCTTTCTTGCAGCTCATCCAAAAATGTTATTTGGACACCTTTTTCTCACCTCTAAAAACTCTGCCAACTGAAGGAAGTGTTTGAATTAAATTTTTAGAAGCCTCAAATCTTGCAGTAAGAATGAAATAAAGCAGCACATGAGCTCAGAGATAATTTGATGTTAGTAGATCGGCAGAATGATTCTGAGCAACTTACCTTCCACTCCAACTAGTGCAAAGCACAGGGGTGAGTGCAAGAAAATCTGCAGGGGAGGGGAGGTAAAAAGGGGCAGGGGAGAGAAAACAAGAAGGAGGGGGGAAAGTTGAAGGTAAAAGGAAAAAGCAGAGACAAAATTTATGTACTTGGTGGATGGAGAGGCAGAAGAGAGAACAAGTGAATGGGAAAAATAAGAATTGAGATTCATGATTTACAAGTATAAATTCTCACTGGGGAATTCAATCATAATTTATTTCTAAAATGTATCAATAAGCTCAATTTAAAAAAAGAAAGTTGAGAGACATTAAAAGTGATAAGAATCAAATGATTTTTAGAAAATGAATCTGTGCCATGAGTAAACGATTAGGAATTTCAAATAGGATGACTGGGAAGGAAAACGCAGAAAAAGGATACTCCTAACACCTGGTTTTGAACTCTCATGGGAAAGTCCACACGTGTACACAGGACCAGGAGGACATTGGGCAAAGGTGGGAGAATCATGCCAAGATACTAAGAAGCTGACCTCCTTTCAGAGCGAGCTCTGGCACAAGAGCCAGCAGCATCTGTGTTTAAAGGAGAGAGTGGGGTCGTATAGATAGATGAAGTCAGGCAGTGTTTGTCTATCGCTGTTTTCCTTCATTAGATGTTGTTAAGTTTCATTTCTGTTGGACACATTATAGAAACTATTCCTTTTAAAAGGCTGAATGGCATTCAAGTTATGTATTTTCCATATTTTTTAATAAATGATTTTATTGATACATTTTATATACTCATCATGGTCAAAATTAATATTAAAATTTTGTACCAGTATATGACACGACTTAATTCTCATTTTTCACATTTTCCTGTGCACCCCCACCCTCTATACACATAAGCTTTGTTTCCTTTTTTTTAACATCATATTTTTTTCCTGCATTGTATACTCCTAAGGCCCTTTACCATTCAAACAGTTTCTATTTCACATCATACACTCTATCATACACTCTAGTACTCATTCATATCTTCAGTATCTCATACCAAAGATACAGTATTTATACATCTGTGACTTATTTATTTCACTTATAAGTATGTCTCAAAAGTACATTCATTTGAATATGAATGACTCAATCTTATCATTCTTATGACAGAGTAATACTCCATTTTATAAAAGAACCACATCTTTATCCAGTCTCCAGTTGATGGGCTTAGGGAAAAATTTTTTTAATGAAACTTCTGTAGCAGAAGGAATCAAAAACTAGGATCTCATCCTGTTAAAAAGCTTCTGCACAGCAAAAGAGACCACCAGTAGAGCAAAAAGACAACTAACAAACTGGGAAAGTATTTTTCTACATTTTCTTTTTCTCATCTTCTGTTGTTGGCTACCACAGAGAGAGAAATTCATAGAAACAAAGCATGAGATATGAGTTTCCAGGGCCTGGATAAAGAGAAACGGAGACTTCATAAGTATGAGCAAAATGTTTCAATTCAGCAAGATGAGTAAGTTCTGGGCGTGTCTTGTAGAACATATAAGCTGTCATGAAAATTAATGAATCATATGATTCAAAAAGCATTAAAAGGGTGGATGATATACTAACTGTTCTCACAACAATGAAATTACAACAAAAAAACTGAATAATCATGACAGTGGGGAAGCTTTGTCCTGAAATGAGACACACTCTGTTAGCAGCTTATTATTAGGGAGAAACTGGGAGTCTTCCAAGTACTCTTGCATATCTGAGTCACCAGTTTTGAATGTGGAAGGACCTTTCTACATAGATTTTTTGAGATAAAATTTGCTGCAAGTGTTACTCATGTGTATTGAGTGATAACTTACACAATAGTATAAATTAATTCTTGTAACATCATGACAAAACCCACAAAGTTCCCATCTTTTACTGATCCCAAGAGAATAAAGATGAGTCAAGTTTTAATGCAAATGTCTGACAACATTTTCCATAAACAAAAATGCCATTCTTACTTCTATTACACTTATTTCTAAACAGACAACCCAAGCATGAAGAGAGTAAAACACCTGAAATTACTTTCATCTTGCCACATTGACAAACTGCATATTTGTAGAGGCAGGGACTTCTCATTCTGGAGGGGGCCTTAACACTGGCTCTGTCAACTCCAACAGCTCCTCCCCATAGACTCCTGTGACGTGGCTAAGACAAATATAGTTTCCCAATAGGCTCACGTAAGTAACATACTGGAAAACAAATGTTTTATGAGCTATATCAGCCCAGTCAACTCTAATTGACTAACACATGATTTGTCCTGTTTTATTTGAATTTATGTTCCTATTTTGAAATAATTGGATCAGTATTGCTAATTCTTCCATTTTTTATGAAATCTAAAATCATAATTTTCCTGCTAGAGTTCTCTGTTTTCAAAAGATATCACATTTTTAAAACAGCAACAAAATATAAAAAAGAAATAGATTCAAGGCACATCTTCCTAAGGCATTACTAAGGCACTTACTTGTGAGCTAAGGTCTCATTTTAGAGTGCAATAATATATTTATTTTAATATCACACACTAAACAATATATAAGCTGACTTTATAACATGTCTAAATTATTTAAATTTGTATGAGTAAATCAACAGCTAACACTGATGGTTAATTAATGTCTATATTCCAAATGAAAAATTTTATTGTCCCAAATAGAATTATTTGAGGTTTTGTTTTTGTAAGAACATAATCGATGGCATGTATTTAGCATGTATTTAACAGATAAGACAGTTTCAAACTCACTTAAAATGCTTTATACTTTTATATTCTACTGATTAATAAGCTTTTTGTCTTAATTTTAAAACTCTAAAATATTAAAATTTCACTCATATTTTAAAAGTAACATTCAAATTATTGTATCTTTAATACATGTTTTAATGAATAATTATATATTGAGATGTTCTATTTTATATAATATGTAAAGTATGTCAATAATTCATTCACTATGGTGCATACTTTTCCCTTATTATGAACAATGTGCTGAAAATAATGAGCTTTACCAGGCAGGGCAGCACTGTGGAGAAGAAAAGCAGGAGTAGGACTGTGAGCTCAGCCCAGGCAATTTAACAACATTGTCTCTGAATTAAAAATTCGTACAAAGAACTGAGGACATATGGCAGTACAAAGGCCCTGAGTTTAATTCCAATTTCACAAAAGAAAACAACACAACAAAAACCTAAAGTACATGTTTGTGTATAAAAGGAGTACAGTACCTTCCATATCATAAACAATAAAGAGAGAGATTTGATTCTGCATTAAGTCAGTGCAAGTTAAAATTTCAAACATCTTTTAATTAACCTAAAAGGTCTTGTTTCCTTGACATAAGTTCTTCCATTTGGAAGTTTTCATTATAAATTGTAACAAAAGAACTTGAATATTTCCTGTTTTCCTTCCTTTACAGAACCGCCTCCCACCACCATCCATTGTAAAAATGTAATAGTGTTTTTCAAATAAAATCTTTAGTAGTAGATTCCAAAATTTGGGGGGAAGGAATTGCATAGAAAGAAATAAGAAAAATTCTGAAAAAGAAGAAAACGTAAGTAACATGTTTCCTAAAATTCCACAGTATAGGAACAAAGAAATAAAATAAATTAAATAATGTTGAGGAGATTTACAGACATAGAATGCTACAGTGGAAATGACCCAGGAAAATATCATTGTGCATTTGAAACCCACACTTTTCCTAGAGTTCTCCCTTAATTCTGTCAAAAATATTCTGAATAAAAGAGAGTATTCATAATCATAACTAAGGTTGTTCTTTTTCCTGGCTAAAATACAAATTTATCACCTAGGCCTTTGTAAGTTTGCTTCACTGCAATGTTTTATAAGTTTTTCTGGAAAGGGATTTCAGACTCTTCTTATCCAAACCAGGCCCCAGTCTCCATGAGCAGGCATCTCTCCCACCCATCCTGCTAAGGAACTTGTCAAGGACTCCAGAGACCAGTGTTTCCCCACTTGTTAGAAAGTGACCTTCCTCCTTCACCTCCTTCAGCAGGTCAGGAATCCTGCTGCTCAGCACTCGTCCATTTTCTCTAGAGCACTTTGTGAGCACTTTTATGTAAAAACAATATTTGCTTCTTTAGAATTACTGATCATTAATACATTATAAAAAAAATCATGCCAGAATTGGTGGTGAACAAATCCCAGAATTTCCAAGGCTGGACAAGATTTCTAGGACAGCCTATGTTGTGCAGCCCAATCAAGAAAGAAATAAAAAGAAAGAATGAAAGAAAGAAAGAAAGAAAGAGAGAAAGAAAAAAAGGAAGGAAAGAGGGAGAGAAAAAAGAACAAGATAGACTAGTAAAATTAAGTCTGATATTCCCCTCCAAAAATTAAAAATACAAATTAGAAATTATTGTCAAGGAAAAAGAGTATAAGTGTTTATATTTCCTTTCAAATATGAAAATAATGGAAAAATGTCCAAATACTCACATCAAACTAAAGTTGTTATTCTACTTACAGGAAATAAACTGAAATATTGATTCAGTTTTAGCTTATATCTGTTGATTGATTAAAACACATTTTCAATTGGAAAGAACTACTGTTAGTACATACTTTTTATCCTTAAACTGTATTTTTAAAATATCTATTCATTTTGAGTCTAAAAATACTAAGATGAACTGCTATAAAACTAAGAGGATAAGGGCATATGAATTACAAATATCAGTACAATTAACTCCAAGTATGATTCATCTTTTGTAAGTACTAAATGTTATTTTTGTACCCTGCATTTGTTATGTAATCATAGTTTCTAATCTGAATGTATAGCAAAAATTTCTGACTATTAATTTTTAAATATATATTGAAGTTGCATATAATGCATGATATTTTGTGGGGAGGGGCAGTACCATGGATCAAAGTTACCACCCTGTGCTTTCAAGGCAGGTGTGGTGCCACTGGGCTACATCCCTGGCCCAACACATGAGCTTCTGATATCTTGATACGCAACATTCATACCTAAGTGATAATATACCCAGGCAAAATACCATATCCTCTGACATACTTTCTTTTTCTTTCTTTTCCTTTTCTGTTCCTAGTAACAGTATTCAAAATCTAGTATATTTCTGAATTGCCATTATACACTACCATGTTTCTAACTTTAGTTCCCATCCTATACAAATTATATCTATAGAAGTACCCAAGATAACTTTTCATACTGATTTAACTGAGAATATTAATAATGTCATAAATTCTTTACTCCTTCATCTATCAATGGACACTTCAGCTATTCTTGTGTCCTGGCTATTATGAATAATTCCAAAATCAATAAGAAAGTTCAATATCTTTATGAGGTGATCATTTCATTTCCTTTGGGATATACCCTGGGCATCGACTGCTGAGTCATATGGTCCTTCTCTTTATGATTTCCTTAAGTATTGCCAAGTTGTTTTCCAGAGTGGCTGCACCAGTCCACACATTCCAATGTTGTAGAAGAGTTTCTCCTCTAAATGTTTGCTAAAACTTACTTCTTACCTCTTTGATTAAAGCTGTTCGGCTAAGTCTGAAATGTCACTCTTATGCTTTTAATTTTCAGTGTCCACCGTCTAGTGGCACTGAGCACCCTTTATGTTCCTGTGTAGCTTTTATATTGTATTCATACTTGAAAACTACAGCAAATAATATTTAATTAATTAAACGTATATAATAGGAATTGACTGGACCATGCTTCTATTTTCCTTCATTCAAATGGATGTTCCAAAGTTAGCTGAGCTGTGTCAAAATTAAAAATGCCACTAGACAGCACAAGATACTGCTGAGAAGGATGAGCATTTGAAACATATGCCCTCTGGCATCTTCCTCTTATCTGAGAATTGAAGAAGACAACTGTAGAATTTCTATCCACAGGACATCCATTATTTCATCTGTTATGCCAGGAACAGGGAACTGTTTCTTCTTGTACAACTGGCCTTTTTTGTCTTTATGGTGGAAGCATATTTTACCAACTGAAAGGTGAGGTTATCAAACAGATTATGAAGGAGAGATATACCATATTCAGCCCTGAAAGCAAGGACTAGAGAGTTGAAATATCTGTGACAAAAGTACCTGCAGGGATGTTAAACTTATATAACAATTATACAACTTTCTAATCACTGAATACTACTCCAAAAAATGCAAGATTTGATATGTACTTCGGTGAATGTAAAAAAGAACAGAATTCAAAAGTAAGATAAATTGATTTCCAGGTGCCATGGCACACATTTGTTATGCAAGTTACTTTGAGGGCGGAACCTGGGAAGGTTGTCAGTTCAAAACTGGCCTGGAGGGCCCGGAATTTAGCTCAGTGGTTCTGGCGCCTGCCTTGCAAGTGCAAAGGCCTGGGTTTGATCTGCTGGGTCTGGTGACTCACACCCACCAGCCATCAGAACCACATAACAATGCCACATGTGGTGGCTCATGCACTCAGGAGGCAGAGTCAGGAGGATTGCTGTGAGTTCAAGGCTGAGCTCAGGGCCAGCCTGCACTACAAAATTGAGATCTCGTCTCAAAAAAAATTAAAATAAATAAATACATAAATAAAAGAGCTCGTGTCTCAAAATAAAATGTTTTAAAAAGGACCAGGTATGCAATTGAATGACAGATTGCTTATTTAAAAGTTCCCAGGTTTCGTCCTCAAAACAAACAAACAAAAAACAAATAAATAGATAAACCAGCTAAATATAACTTTTAAGGACACCGATTTAGTAAAATGTGTTTCTGTCCTTCTTCAAGGGCCTTAGCGTTTTCATACTACCAGTTAAAATTCATTTAGTTTTTTCTACTTCTGTGTACCTTGCCTTTTTCTTTTGAGGATATGAAATAAAGCCGTCTTTATTGAGACTTCCAACTACAGCCATCCCTAAGGGAAACTCTTTAATTCTGGAAGAGACCTCCCATTGCAGTGTAATCTTTTGCAATAAGACTATTGATAGCAGCTGAAATGATTTTAAATGGCATTCAAAGAAGAATTCATGGGTAGCACAGGTTGTTCTTAACATCAATAATTACAGATTATAAAATATCTTCCAAAGGAACATTACAGTTTAAAAGTTATAATCTGTGGAGATATAAAATGAAAATGTGGATGGATGATTCCGTTCATTTGTTGAAGTAGTAAGTTTTTGCTTGACTCGATGAACTCTCTGAAAGAGAAAAATACAAGAAAAATAGAGTATACTATTTTTTAGAGGATAGGGAATGTCTTCTTTGGGGAATAAACTCAGAAAATATTTGAAAGTCCCTCACTATGAGAAATTGTTAAGCTTCAAAATGGAGCATTTTAGAAAGAGAGAAATCATCTCACTATAGAATCCGTCAAATACTACTTTCCTCTCTTTCATAAGGAAATTTCACAAATGCATAAGAATTAAAACACAAATGTAGATTAGTAACCAATGCTGAAACCTAGCTGATAAAAGAATAATCTCTGTGACTGACTCTCCTCCCCATATTCCCACACCAGCTCACTCCCTTTCTTCCTTTTGCTCAGTTTAAAATCAATTCTCTCTACTCATCTAGGGTATTATACTTCTCGTGTGCCCTGAAAACTCATTTTGTTTATTTTTTTTTCAATAACTAAGTCTGATTCAAAAATCAAAAGGTCAACATCTTGAACGAACCTTTCTGATTTTTTTCTCAATACATTTTGACAATTTTATTATCTTTTTTCTTATCCAATATAAAAGTTTGTCTCTCATAACTACTGCTGTGGGGTGTGCAGCTGTTTGCTGAACTGTGCCTGATAAAAAGGATTTTTCTGGGGCCAGTAGGTATAAATTAATATAACATTATTTATTCAGAAAGGAATACAAAAAGAGAAGGGTGTCAATGATAACCTTCTATGTGGATAGCTAAAACCTTCCTCATAATATCTTTTTCTTTTACCGTGCTGTTGTTTAGCTGACAAAACTAGCACATGCATTTTAAGAAACAATCTCATAATCACTGTGGTTTAAAGAAGGTAGAGTCAACAGACAAATGGCAAAACTCACCTACGTTTTTAGCTGTGTATCTATATAAAAATATTTATCTGGCAGTATTTTTCAGATCGTGGTAGTTAAGTATACCATGTAGAATTTTTTCTTTTTCTGAATCTTTATTGGTATATTTTATATACATGTCATGATCACACTCAATATTGAGAATTTTTATCAAAACATTTCTAATGCTAAATATAAAGAAATCTTACTGTTCTTATAATTTCCCACAGTTAAATCTGTCCATTCATATTTGAAATGATACTTTGTGTCTCCACAGTTTAAGCTCCATCTCATGAAATTGGAACATATGACTTTTTATGGACTGTGACCGTTGAGGATTAGTGACTCATTTCACTTTGGGGTGTTTATATTTATGAGCTTCAGGTAACCTCTCCTTGTGAGAGTAGATGAGCTTTCTCCCATGTCATGCAGTGATAACAAGAAAAAACTTCTCCCAGATTTAGTCTCTGATAGCAAAAGGATAGGCCATCCCACTCACTTTGTACATATAACTGTGAAACAAAATTCCAGTTCAAGGTTGATTTTACTGCTCATTTTCTAATCCACTTGGACACTCCTCAATGTTAACAAATTACAGGTACTTACTATTTATACTTTAAATGAAGTCCTATTTTTCATTTCAGAGTATGTATTGATTGTTCACTCAACAAAGGTGAGATCAACATCTCTGCTATCAGTTCCATCTGTAAATTCTTTTGTGCAACTTTCTGCTTTCATTTATAAATTCTCCCACATCTCACTTCACACCCCACAACTGGTTTCCAATGGAAAACAAATCTTTTTATCCTCTACCTATTAATTCTGCAACCATTTTTAATAGATTTTCTTAGTACATTTTAAGTATAAGTTGTGATTATATTCTCCTTATGGAGAATGAATGAATTATATTCATTATGGAGAATTTGCAACTGTACATGCTATATCTTGATTCTTAGTTTTTCCCATTCCTCTGCCCTCCTTCATAGATATTAGCTTTGCTTCTTTTTCCTCCTTACTTTCAATTATTTCTTTTCCTTCTTTCTTTGCACCTGATCTCTTCTCTAGTTCCCCTTCCCTTTTGAATACTTCTCCCTATATACAGCAGTGTATGCACACCTGTGTTTATAGTGGCACAACTAACTCTTAGAAGCGTCCCCAAAATCCCATCAACTGGTGGCTGGATAAAGATGTGTTTTTTAAAAAATAAAACTGAATACAAAAGAAAGATAAACTTGAGACATTTATAGCTAAATGGATGTACCTTGAGGACATAATCATAATAATAATACACTAAATACATATACTAAAAATATACTAAATACATAAATAATACAATGTATAAATACTGAATATTTTGGTGTGAGAAACTGAAGGTAAAAATGATAGTCAAAATATCTAATAGACATTATAAAAAATAGGAACAAATACAAGCATTGTGATGAGTCTGAATATGTTGTTTATATATAAAATGCCATATTATTTGTATATAACCTAGGCAATCCTCCATTATAAAGTTTTTAACCAGCTTAACCATTATTTCTATCTCACTCCCCTTTTATTAATATCTGATATCATTGTTCTAAATAAATTTATTAGTTATTAAATAATACAGATAAAATGTATCATAAATATTAAAATATCTTAATTAAAAGATGTATCTGAGGATAATATTGATCTAATTTCTCCCACTTGATCTTAACTTTTCACTCATATGTAAATAGAAGACTTTTTATTGTGTAGTGGTGATGACTTCGTCTCCTCTTTCCTTACATATTTAATTGTGTAATAGATCTCCCTGCATGGAGATGAACTATAAACTGCATATACATAGATTATATCTTAATCCAAGAAAATATCTAGCTGTTTCTATATAAATTATTTTCAAAAATGTAATGAGAGATCAATCCCAGCCTTTTTTCTGGGGTCATTCTTCTCCTGGAAGCAAAAGATTAGTTATGAGGACATAGCATGTACTCTAGCCTAATGTTCTTGGTTTACATTCTTAATTTCCAGGCTTGAGCTCTCACATTCAGTCAAGTATTTTGGAACTTTGGCTCCAACCTCTGAGTACCTCTGAGGCTTTTGCTGGGAAAGAGCAATATGTCTTTCACCAGAGTTTGTCTTCTTGTTCATCCTTATAGACTCCTTCCTTCTGCTTGTCCTCTAATAGCTCCTAGATCTTTTTATTTCCCCAGTACATTTTTACAAAATCAATCTCAAGACTGGCTTCATTATCCATCCAAATTATAGACAAAGATGAGTATCACCTTATATATAAAATGAAAAGTTTGGGACTGAAAAGAAAGGCAAGTGTAATATATGAAGACACTCAGTGTTACTGTAAGGAGGGACTGCTAAAATCAAGTCTCCCTCATCATTTTAACAGAATGAAATTCTAAGCTTCTGAGTGTTTATCACAGGGAACAAATTTTAGAATTCAAATGTGGTGAATAGTTTTGAAAAGGAACTAAAATTATGTGTTTATATAAATTTGGAAATCTGAAAGGCATTTAAATCTGTTACTCAGCTTGAGAATCATCAAACACCAAAGATACCTGGTAAGTCCATCATGCTTGCAATGTGCTCTGAGTAGAGGAAAATTACAATGACAACAACAATCTGTGGAAGTTTTACACCATGTATTCTGCAAGATTCATGTTTTCATGACTTGGTTTGGA
>PVIR01026351.1:0-23860 GCA_004026965.1 Petromus typicus | reverse complement strand
CCAGTACCACATACCACAGTGCCGGGCGTGGTGGCTCACGCCTGTAATCCCAGCACTCGGGAGGCAGAGGCAGGAGGATTGTGATGTGAGTTGGAGGCTGAGCTGAGGGCCAGCCTGAACCACAAAGCGGGACCCTGTCTCCAAAAACCTAAAAAAAAAAAAAGAAAAAAGAAATATATATATTTTAAGAAATATATAATATAAGAAATATATATATATATATATATATATATATATATATCCTTTACTCTCTGAAATAATTAAATAATTGAAGAATTTGCCTTTTCTCTTCATGAATGAAAAAATTACAGCAGTGAAGTGTTCCCAATATAGATAGAGGCTTGTCTTTCAAATGTATCTAAATTATTATGCATATGCATTTTCTTTTGAGGATTATGATGGTAAGTATTTAGTGATTGCATGTTTGACAGACACACAGCTTGCTTTTGCCTTTTCCAGAGCACTTTGAAAAAGAAAGCTGGGGATTGAAATAACATCGTTTTCTCTAGATCTTGTTTTATTACATATGTGTTATAATCTTAGTGACAAGTACTCAATCCAGCAACACTCTGGGCTGTACCAGACTATATAGAATAGGAAAACGACAGCTCTCCAGCTTTTTTTTTTTTCCCATGGTGTTAAAATTGATTTTAAATTGCAATTAAGGTTGTTTTAATTTTTGACATTGTATACAACAAATTAGTTGGTTTAAAAAGAAAACAGATTTGCCTTTGCCTGGAAGGGAGATTGTCATACTCAAACATCTTAACAAAATGACCTTTTTATCCCATTGATTTCTATAGAGAAGCCCAGACACGCTTCAGAAAAGGTCAGTGAGTCTAATTGAAGCACACACTGATTCCTTCTAGTTGCAAAAGCATCTGTGCTTTTTGTTACAAAGATGATGAGATTTAGAGCTGACCACAGTTCTCTCTCAACATATTGCTGTTTTTCTTTCAGCATTGTTTGAAATCAGCAAAATCCACAGACAGTATTTTCTTTATCTGTACTGTTTAGTACCTTCACCTTTATTTCAGACCGGGCAATTTCACGTCTAGGATCTATGTAGGAAATTCATTTTTTATGGAACTGATTTTGGGAGAAAAAAACATGTAAAGAAAACAGTTTTATTAAGTTTCACATCATAGTTGGGGAATTTTCTTCCAACCAGAATTTCAGAATTACTGTTTAAAATGAGTTTAAGCATGTTTTAACTCTTTCTTGTATGTGAGAGAATTCGTGGCTTGAGGCCTTCATAGACTCTACTGTGCACATCATCTTGGGAACAGTTACCGGATTTATACTTGTTCCAACAGGTACAAGAAAAGGACTCTTTATGGAAAAAAGACTATAGAACTATTGACCAATATGAAGCCTACTCGAAAAATATTGGTTGTTGTAAAATAATCTGGCTTAGTGTTGGTTTTTATCCAATATGAAATAGCAAAAGAACAATCAGTTTTCCATTATCTGAAATCAATAGAATGTATGGGATTAAAATTGGATCTCCAAGGGCCATAGATTTAGCTCATTAACACCAAGCCTGCCTCGCAAAAGTTCAAGGCCCTGAGTTTGATCCCTAGTACTAGGAAGAAAAAATATGGATTTCCAAAGCTTGTTCTTTGTATGTATTCTATAGGAAATAATGTGATGCAGTAATTTTCCATTTTCTTCCCTCAACCCAGCTAAATTGTTTAATGCCCTTATTTTATTATTCGAAAGCTTTTAGTACAGCATTAACCATTTTCATACAATATCAGTAGTTCACTGCACATAAGTCATTAAATATAATCTTCAGTTGAGCAGGCAAGGCAGTCAGCTCTAATTTGTTTGTTTTTCTTTTGTTGTTGTTGTTTTGTTTTGTGAGAGAGGGTCTCACTGTGTACTCAAGGCTGGCCTCAAACTTGTGGCAGCCCTCCTGGCTCAGCCCTTCCAAGTGCTGGGATTACAGGAATGTAACACCACACCCACAGTAATTCTCAACTCTAAATCATGAGAGAGTTTGAACTTCCTAGCTTTTTACATAAGACAATATGACAACTTTTCACATAACGTGTACAACTTGAGCTGTCCAGAATGCTTAGCTCTAATATTAAAGCACTTACTTGGCGATGCTTTTTATGATGTGTTTGCATGACACTTTATCAGTGAGTAATAAAAACGTATTCCTAATAGTTTATAAACTCCAGTTCCTATTGATTCTCTAAATACTATGTAATGAATCAATTTTTTCTTGGTCTTTTGTGTGAGTGGTGAGAGAAATCTAAAACAGCCCTGAACGTAAAAAAACTGACCTTCATCTTATTGTCTGAGAATGTTCTTACATTAACAAACTAGATCAGCCAGCTGTCTCCCTTTCTTCTCCCTACAAAGTCTTGGTGTTGGAGCGTAATTAACAGCAGTCTCTAAAATTAGTACCCTTTTTCTTTCTCTGTATCACACTCTTAGCATCCCTTAGATCTGCAACCTGACTGGAGTTTTTAGTTTAGTGACTAGCTTTCATATTACAAAATAGAGGTAAAGCCTTCCTCAAAATCTCAAAATCTTGTGACTGATTCGGGGCCCATTTCACCAGCATTCTGCTGTCTTGAGGAAATGGAATGGAAATCCATGGTAGTGACAGAAACCATAAAGTTTTTAATTAGACTGCGTAGGTTTTAATCCCAGCTTTACTTCTTACTCCCTGTGTGGTCTTGAGAAAGTTTCCTAATTTCTGTGTCTCAATTACTTCATTAATAGAATAATGTACCTGCCTCAGAATTATTTTGGATATTAAAATGATACAAATGGATACAGTATTAAG
The DNA here is from genome assembly GCA_004026965.1 of Petromus typicus. Taxonomy (NCBI): domain Eukaryota; kingdom Metazoa; phylum Chordata; class Mammalia; order Rodentia; family Petromuridae; genus Petromus; species Petromus typicus. The sequence goes on along the minus strand of PVIR01026351.1, from coordinate 21,057 downwards.
AACATTATGTGGCACTTATCCTTCTTATCCCTCTATAATAGTCATCACATCTTTTATAGTTCCTTTGAAAGCCCTTCCTGTCTGCATAAAGATCACCTAGGCTTTAAGGTATTACAGGTCCTAAGGTTGTTTTAAAAATGGTTTAAAGTTCCAGCTCAGTCGGTATATTTTTTTCCCCTTTGCTTTGAAGACAGTCACTAGAGTTGGAGCAACTTTTCACACCATCTCTTTGAATCATCTGTGTTAAAGTGAAAGGAAAAAAATTTCTAAAGCTTGACTCTAGTCTCTTCACTTCTCTATAAAAAAAATAAATACGTCTCTAAAACTTCCCAGCTGGTGGGAATGAAACACTATCAGGCCTCTCAACTATGGAAGGTTAATATCAAATCACTACAGAGCCACACCTAATTTGGGATTCTGAGAAGCCTCGGAACCCTATTATTCTCCCGAACTGCTTAACCTTTTGGTTAACCTGATTATTAGCTACTTGACATATTTAATTCAGGTGGAAGGGTTTAAGAGGCTCATGGGACTGTAGTTGTTTGATCTTTTCTGTCAGATTCTACTATCCCGACTTTATTTCTGTTTTTTAAGATTGTTAGACACCAGGAAGTATGTGTTAACATGAAGACCAGGAGGTTTTAGAAGCCACTAAATAGGAGATTTGCTTTAATTGAAGGATATAGAGAGTCAGTAGGGCTTTTAGGCACTTCACAGAGCAGCTAAGTCTCCTGCTATCAACCAGTTTCAGAGTAGGAAACTTAATAGACCTATAACCCACTACCATAAATCTGTATTTCAGCCAGAGTATAGTTTACTTACATACTACTTATTTCCTTGCTCTCTGCATATTCTATGCATGTCATTATTAAGTACTAAACAGAGTGCCGAATTAGGCATTTGGCAGTAGGACCAATTATTGCATGTTTAAATGTCAGGTTTTTCCTGTCTTTTTTGGGGGGGGGAGGGACAGTACTGGGGATCAAACTCATGATCTTGTGCTTGCAAGGCAGACACAGTGCCAGAGCTAAATCCTCAGCCCTGTCCCTTCTTTTTATTGATGTATTACTTCAAGATAGCAAGAAAACCAAGTGGAAAAAAACAGGATCAGGTTGAAATGGGATTTTTCCAAAAGATACATGATTTGCATTAAAAAGCAAAGTTTTGGGAATTTATGTCTGATTTTTGTTTGCATTTTTGTCTGGGGAATATTGGTCTGATAACTAATTTTCACCACCCAGCTCAAGACTGAAATCTTTCAGGTTACTAGAAGCTCATTACCAAAACTACTAGCCTCTTGTGTGGAGGTTCCCAGAGGTCTCGCAGAGATTTGCATTTTAAATCATTCTGTTGGGTTTCTAATCTGCACAAAACCAATTATGTAGATGCTTCTCAAAAATGCTATGTACTGGGCCAGGGATTTGGCTCAGTGGTTCCGCCACCTGTCTTGCAAGCACAAGGACCTGGGTTCCTTCCCTGGTTAACTACATACAATACTGGGCGTGGAGACTCACCCCCAGCAGCAACCAGTACTATGTATCACAGTGCCGGGCGTGGTGGCTCACGCCTGTAATCCCAGCACTTGGGAGGCAGAGGCGGGAGGATTGCTGTGATACGAGTTTGAGGCTAAACTCAGGGCCAGTCTGAGCTACAAAGCGAGACCCTGTCTCAAAAAAAAAAAAAAATGCTATGTACTGTAAAAAACTTTTCTTGGTCTAACAAAGGACTTTTTTGTCCTCATATGAATGAACTCTGAAGGAATGTGACTATCATCAACATAATGTTTTTCAGTGTCAACAACCCACGAGACTGCATTAATAAGAAATGAATAAAATTTTCCTCTTCCTTCAGTGGTGATATCCTTTTGAGATCGCGTGATCTTTCTTTTTGAAATCACATTGGCTTAAAGGAGCTTTCTTTTTTTTCCTTTGGTTTGGTTCAGTTTTTTTTCTTTTTTTTCCTTGGGGTGAACGTTGGAAGAAATAAAAGCACAATCATACATTGTGACAAAGATCATGGACTTGGATGGAGTCCTAAGTTCAAATCGTGATACACATGTACACACACAGTCTCTTAACAGCTTTTTGACTTTAAAAAAAGTTAACCTAAGACTTCTTTCTGACCCTCAGGTTTTCTCAGTGATAACAGAGATGTAATATTCTTCCTCACAGGGAGCTACTGTTAGATAACCTGTTAGAACCTGGTAAAAGACTTGGCTTGAATTTGGGGTTCCAGGCAAGGCTTTCTAGAGTAATTCCAAAGGAGAAGCTAAATCAGGTTTATTGAACTGGGTCTTTTATTGATAGGGTTGTAGGTTTATCAGATAGGCTTAGGTCGGGAGAGGCAAAGGGGCAGTGAGATTTGGGGAGAGGGCATGGCTGAGTGCATTCCTGTAGTAAAGGCTAATGTTTTGTTGTGAGTGCACTGTGACCTAGCAGGTGAGCTGGGCATGTGTATCCTACCAGAGGATAGATTGTGCCCCAGGGTTGGATGGCCCAGAAGAGCCATTCTGGAAATTCAGGCGACTAGGGGTGTCCAGACAATGGTCATCTACCACCTAGTCTCTGTTTCCTATGTGGCAGACATTTCTGTGTGATTCTAATCCATACATCTAAATACTGTCAGTAATCCTGTGTAGTAGATGGCATTGGTCAGATTTTATAAATGCAGAGACAGAGGAACTGTTTAACTTGCCATATGTTAGCAAGCTAGTAAATGGCAAGATTATAACCCTGATGATTTTGACTCCAAAGCCTACATCATTCTGCCTCCCACTGCTACGTCTATTTAAATCCCTATTTTAAAGTTTCCAGGCCCTCTCCTTTCTGACTTATTTTGCTCTAAGTTTTATCTGTGGTTTTATATTTCTGAGGTAAATTTCATCTTTTGAAAGAGAAAGTACAAGTTTAGCAAAAGGGCTGGGATCTAGCACCTCTACTAAGTGCTAGCCATGACCTTTGACTAGTTCTTCTATCTTTCTAAACCTCTTTGCTCCTTTATATGATGATAGTTATTTTTAAATTTTTAATTTATTTCATCCCATTCCTCTCGTTCCCTCCCTTCTCTATGTACAAAAGCTTTATTTCCATTTTTTCCCTTCTATTTTCATTTTTTTCTTGTCCCTTCCTTCCCCCCTCCCTTTTTTCCCCTTCACGTTTGAACATTTTCTTCCCATTTCCCATAATCCTGGTGGTTATAATAGGACTTATTTTTTAGAGTAATTAAGAGCTGATTAGGCAAAAATAAATTTAAAACTGAATGCCTTTAACACATAGAAAACTTGGAATAAATATCAGCTGTTTCTTTTTTTTTCAAACTTCTATGTCCATATTCATTAAAATTTTTCACTTCCTTGTCATCTGTACTTGACTTCTATAATCCAGTGTCAGTCTTTTTCTAACTTCTGCACTGCTGCCTTGTATTCATCTATCTTTTTTCTCTATCCTGTCATTGATTTAGCGTGCTCTCAACACCCACTTGGTACCCAGTCGGTATTTATTGATGCTAATGATGACAGTTAAACAAAGATGCTATTGGCATCAGTCCTGCATCCTCTGAGACTGCTTGAGTAATCATGACTTTCTGAAACAAGAAAAATACTCAATCGTCCTACTCATAATTGAAGGTCAGAATTTGATGTCAGCATTTGTTTCTGTGGTGATTGTGTGGCTTTTTCTGCAGAATTATCTTTGACAATTGGAGTAGTCAGGATTTCTGGCATGAGGCTGATTATCCTACATTCTTCAGTTACTTCCTAAAATAGAAACAGCATCATAGAGATAGGTTAAAAAAATATTGATCACAGTTCAGATTTGCTTTCATTGGAACAAGGGTCAAGGGAGGCTCAACACTGTGCTGAGTGTAGTTGGCTGTCAGGCTCTAGTTTCTTAGTCTTTGTGCCTGCAAGCTTTTGGCCTCAGAAAATTGTACAGATCTGGTTTTAATTCTAAATATCCCCTCCTTTTTTTTCTCTTGCCTTTTTGGTGTCTCTTATGTTCTCACCTCATTTCCTTGATCCTCTGAAGGCTCTGTTTCTTGCTTTTACCTGCCTCTAATTGTGTTTTCCATGAAGACATTTTCTTCCTGAGCAGCTTTCATGGAATGCTGGCAAGATACCTGCTTATATTTGTCACAGCAGTAACCACTCTGCTATTTACCCTGATAGGTATATAGGTGTTGTTCTAAAAAATGTTGCCGTTCAGGTTGAATTTGTAGCTCTTGGATGACGATATGGTGGTATAACATAAATATCCTGGGTTTTTTCAATATGTAAAAGACAGGGCCTAGGTTTTAGCTTAGTAGTTCCAGCATCTGCCTGGCAAGCACAGGGTCCCGAGTTTGATCCCTGGTACCACATACCACAATGTTGGGTGTGGTGGTTCACACTTGTAATCCCAGCGCTCAGGAGAGGCAGGAGGATTGCTGTGAGTTTGAGGCCAGCCTGGGCTACAAAGTGTGTTCAGGGTCAGCAAAACTACAAAGTGGGACTCCATCTCAAATAAAATAACTCACAAAACAAATATATATGAAAACTAGATTTTCACCAAAGGCAAAATTAATACCATCTGAGTAACTTAATTTCATTTAATAGAAAGAGATATCACTGCTTCATTTTTACTGTATCTATTGAGTCACAAATATATTCTTGGCTTCTACCTCATCAAATATCTGTACTGTATTTCCAGCAGTTTCTAATTCATTTGTTTTTTTGTTTTTTTGCCATTTACCATCAAGGTTTACTAAGCTAATTCTCTATCATACAGAAAAATTAGGGGCCGGGGAGTTAGCTCAGTGGTTCAGGCGCCTGTCTTGCAAGTGCAAGGACCCGGGTTCAATTCCCAGTAACCACATACAATACTGTACGTGAAGACTCACGCCCAGCAGCAACCAGTACCACATAGCACAGTGCTGGGCATGGTGGCTCACGCCTGTAATCCCAGCACTCGGGAGGCAGAGGCAGGAGGATTGCTGTGATAAGTTTGAGGCTGAGCTCAGAGCTAGCCTGAACTACAAAGCGAGACCCTGTCTCAAAATAAATAAATAAATAAATAAATTTAAAAATTAGCCTAGAATCCCTTGTTCCCTTTACACACAATAATTTTTTAAATTCCTCTCTTCCATTTAAAAAATATGAAACTATTTACGTGGCCATATATGAGGCATAGATGGAGCGAAAATGTTTCTCGAATTTGCTTTTATTTTTTTTATAAGACAGTCTCAGTGTGTAGTTCAGGCTGGCCTCAATCGCAAGGCAATCTTCTTGCCTGAGCCTTCCGAGTGCTGGGATTACAGGCATGCATTAACTATGCCTGGTACAAATTTAATTTTATAATTGGACTAAAGAACAGTATAAAGGAAACCTGAAGGAACTCAACACTCAAGACAAAAAGAGACAGGCAAAGAGTGAAGTGCAAAAAAACAACAAGAACAAAAACTTAAGATTTTTAACCTTTTTCTGGTCATTGGCAAAAGGGTTATTATTATTTGGCCTATCAGCTTGACATTCCTTCCTTGGATAAGCAAAGGGTCAGACTTCAGAATCATTACAGCCTAGATTTGAATCCAGGTACTGTGTCAGGTATCTTAAACCTCTTCAAGCTCAGTGTGTTTAACTTGTAAATAATAACTGCAAATTAGGTATTATGAGGATTAAAGGAGATGATTTATTATGGCTTTTTTAAAAGTTGGCATACTTTATCTTTCTTTCTCCTCATAGCCCATAATTAAAAACACAGATATCTGCTATTCATTTCAAATCTGCATAGTGTGATATTTAATTAAGAAACGGGAATAGTTGGGTACGCAGTGTAGTGCAGTGGTAGAACACTTGCCTCGCATGCACATGACCCTGAGTTTGATACCCAGTCGGGAGTGAGAATAGAAATGGGAATATAGACTCATAAAGGCAGACTTGTTTGGGAGGCCACTTGCTATAGTGGAGGGAGCACTGCAGTAGGAGTCAACGAGCCTAAGCCAGCCGTTCCTTATGTTAGCTGGGAAGGTGACCTCATGTAAGTCACAGGACCTCTCTAGTCCAAGTTTTTCTGTTAAGTAATGACCTACAGTAATTAATATTGCAAAAGCAGTAACGAAGCATGCAGTGTTAACTGTTTTAAAAAGGATTAGTCCTTTAAGGAACACAGGCACTGTTGTTTCTCTGGGGCACCTGATGCGGCAGAGCTGCCTCATGTTCCCTCCCCAGGATGTTTGTAATTGTTCATTTGCATCATTCATCTTTCTGAAGCAAATCAGTACATTTTGAAATTTGTATTTCATGGAGCTACTTAACTAATCACTGCAATCAGCAGCAATTTATTTTGTAGCAAAGCTGATCAAATCATTTGAGGTTACCATACCACGCACCATGTTTTTTGTTTTGGGATTTTTTTTCCCTCAGTATCAGGGTTCGAACTTAGGACCTTGTACTTGTGGGGCAGGTGCAAAACCACTGAGCTAGATCCCTGGCCCCATGCACCATGCTTTTAATGGTCATATTTTTTATGACAAGTTTAGATAAGGCAAGTGGTTAATCTGCTAATATTCTCCTGAAAACTCTTAACTTTGGCTTTTTAGTTTAACATTACCCAGTAGTAATTTAAAAGACCATAACAAAGTCATTGATATAGCAGGTAACACCAGCTGTTGGAGTGGCTGGCCGTTTAGAAGGACCAGGAGAGGAAAAGAGCACTCTGTTTTACTCTGGTGTGGAGACCCTCACTGAATTACTCAAACAATAATCAGATAGATGCTGTTCAAGTTAATGGCACCTCTGAATCCCTGTCAAGAGAGCTTTATTTAATGCGCAACAGACCTGGAGTGATGCAGGTGCCTTTTCAGCCCCTCATTTAATTTAAGCTGCTTTAGTTGGCATGGCAACTGTTTGAGACATCTGGGAGACATTATGCTGGGGATTGAGACTTCGGAGGATTTCTGCCAGAGCAAAACAGAAACCTTATTATAAAGTGGTATATATGCCTCTGAATTTTTGCAGATACAGTGTTCAATTTTAAAATTCAGAAATTATATTTTCCAAAGAAAATTTTAAGAGATTGGTTTGATTGTTAGGTGGTTTTCTGTGAAGAAAAAACTGTTCTATTCCTGTAGTAAAAAACATATTTCCCCTAAGAATTTACTTTGCAAAACTAAAGCATGATGAAACTTATTCTCAGCAAAGAGGCTATTTTAATTACTTTGTTTTAAAAAACATCTTGTGCTTAGAATGTCTGAAATCTTGTGTTTAGAAACTATTACAGGAAGGAGAAGCATTTCTGCACAAAGTTGAACAGAAAATGGAGAAGTGAAGAAATGCTCAATGTGTTTTTGCCCTAGACATTTTGGTTGCATTAGAGTTTATTTACTTGCCTCTTTTTAAATTCAACCTGCCATCTTCTCAAGCAGAGATAGGAGAATAACATTCTTTTAAACTCTTTTCTTAAATACATTAATAGAAGATTCAATTGAAGGTTTTTCAATTTTATAGATCCTGAAAACAATAATGATGCAGTCTTTTGTGTTTAATAGAGGAAATACTGGTTTATATTTTGCAAGAAATTATGTTCATGTGTATATTATTTTAGTGTGGAGGAATTGACTTCAAAGTCATGCTCTGTGTTGATTATGACAGCCTTAACCTAATTTTTTTTTTTTTTTTTTTTTGAGACAGGGTCTCACTTTTTGTGGTTCAGGCTGGCCCTGAGCTCAGCCTCAAACTCACATCACAGCAATCTCCCTCCCGAGTGCTGGGATTACAGGTGTGAGCCACCACGCCCGGCACTGTGCTATGTGGTACTGGTTGCTGCTAGGCATGAGTCTCCATGCCCAGTATTGTTATGTGGTTACCGGGGATCGAACCCAGGTTCTTGCGCTTGCAAGACAGGCGCCAGAACCACTGAGCTAACTCCCCAGCCCCACTTAATCTAATTTTTTTAAGGGTAGGGAAGTTGACTGGGAAACAAGAATGGGGATTAAGAAAAGCTCATGGGAGACAAGAGGGTCCTGAATGGATTGCCAGTGAGCCCACTTCTCAAAGGAATTTTACAGAGCAAAGTCACAGGGGCGGGTGCAATGGACTAAAAACTATAATCAACTAATAATATTATAAATATAGTCGCTTAAGTAATATAGACCCATTAGTAATAAGATTACCCTTATTGCTTGATACTTGGTAAAACTTCTTGTTAAATTGGACCATATGAAGCTATTTTTTATCAAAATATAGTCAGTTTTCACAGCTCACATTCCGTAGGTCTAGGGCAATTAGCATCCTGACCTGATCTGTTTTGTGATGCCAAATAAACTGTAGATTTTCTGTCTCAAATGAGTAACTAGTTCTAAAGTAGAATAGTGCCTATTCCAAAGTTTTTCTTTTCCCCGTTCTTTGAAAATGTAGTCACTGTTAGAAGAAAACATATGACATTATTTCATGCTTACTCTGTTTTTGGCTTTTGTACCAATTTGTTCCTTTTATAAGTCAAAGCAAAATTTTCTAAGTGTCAGCACTCTGAATTCAACCTGATAACTTGAAAATTAAGATGTTTTCTCTCGGCTGCTTGCATGCATACCAACTGTCACTACTAACACTAAAGATCCTGGCATCACAACTTGGCTGTCAGTTTTGTAGATATATGAGGCAGAATAGAATATAGCCCGCTCTTCATAACCAGGCAAGAACTTTTCTGTGCTGGCAGGAGCAAAAAAAATTGTCAGTAAACTCAGCAGACATAACTGACATCCCATACAGATACGTGCTTCTTCATACTCTCTTTCTCTAGGACTATTTTTTCTTCTATAAAACTTCAAGTTGACAACTGTAATAGTTCATTTGAACTGCTACAAAAATATACCGTACATGGGGTAGGTTATAAGTGACAGAAATTTATTTCTTAGAATGCAGGAGGCTGGGAAGTCCAAAATTAAGATGACAGCAGATTTGTTGTGTGCTGAGGGCCCATTTCTTGGTTCATATAGTCTTTTTTGCCATAACCTAAAGTAGTAAAAAGATCTGGGTATGGTGTGGGCCTATAATTTGAGCACTTAGAAGGCGGAGGTAAGAGGTTTGCTTCGAGTTCAGGGCCAACTTGGGCTGCATGCTGAATTCAAGGCCAGCCTGAACTGCATAGCAAGACTATGTCTCAATACAAAAATAAAAAGTAAAATTTTTTAAAAGGTGATAGGAGTGACAGGCTCTCTCTTGTGCCTCTTACAGGAACATGATGCTATTGAGGGCTCTACTTGTAATCTAATCACCTCCCAGAGACCCTACCTCCTAATACTATCATTTTAGGAGCTAAGATTTCAACATATGAATTTTGGGACGACAGAAACATTCAGGCTGTAGAAACAGCATTTAATATAATAATGGCAGTTGTAAAGTTCTTCTGGTTTTGTTTTTTTCTGTTTGTTTGTTTGGTTGGTTGGTTGGTTTTTTCCAGGCAAAGTATTCCTTTGTTTTTTTTTTCCTCTTAAGATTTCTGGAATCAGTACAACTCAAGAATATTGAGGTGTGGTGGTACACGCTATAATCCCAGCACTCAGGAAACTGAGGAAGAAGGATTGCCACTATTTTGAGAACAGCTTGAATTGCAAAGCGAGACACTGCCTCAAAGTGGGAATGGGGGTTTGGGATGTATCTCTGTGCTCCCTGGGTTCAATCTCCAGTGCCAGGCAGGAGGAAAATATTGGGATTTCTGATTACAACTTACTGATAGAGACAGAAATGTTTTTTCTGTCTTTATCCTGTGAGTGAGACTGCAGGCAGAGGTTCAGTATGTATAAGAGAAGTAATATCTTTAATAATGGAAGCAGCCTTCCAGGTCATAATTACCACGCCAGTAGAAAATTCAGGAAAAAACCAAAACAATTTGCCCTTGTGCTCTCTTTCTTTTTATCTCACTCATGGTCACACATACACATGGCCAAGAAATATGTAAATGATTTCAACTTGAAACATAATAGACCACAATGTCAGTAAAGTTAAAAATTCAGAGAAGAGACAGAAATCTAAACTGGCAACGGTATGACCCGAGACTCACAGCAATCCTCCTGCCTCTGCCTCCCAAGTGCTGGGGTTACAGGCACGAGTCACCATGGCTGGCATTGTGTGATATGTGGTACCAGGGATCGAACTCTGAAGCAGACACCGGAACCACTGAGCCAAATCCCAGGCCGAAAGGTTGGGAATTGGAGGCATTAAGTATTTCAGCAAGTAGGGATGCAGGTGGATCTAAACATTAATTATAAGCCTGTGTAAAAAGAAATAAGATGCCTATATCTCCCCCCATCCTACAGGAGACCGAAGGTTTGTTCTCGAAGCCAGCGTGATTAGCTATGGGATCTCTGGCGCTGGCTCTTGAGCCCACTCACGTCATCCATGGCAGCCTGACTTGTACTTTCTGTGGCAGAAAATTGAAGGGTTCTTTTCCTGGAGAAATGGATTAACCCTAAGAGAATTTATGCATAATTGAGGATGTCTCTTGAAGCCCTATCATACAGCTCTGAACTCCACAGTTTCATTATGCTAAAACAGTAATAGCCTAAACACTCAATGATATGGGATGTTCAACTCATGATGTAGTGCATGAAAAGGAATACTAAATAACCACTTAACATTATATAAAAGATAATGCAGTACCATAAGAAGATGTCAGCCTCAGTTTCCTCATATGTGAGTCCTATCTTGGAGGGTTGCCATGAATTATACATGAGCTGATATAGTTAAGATAGTTAGCTCAGCATTGTACACACCTGCCTGGCAAGCCCAAATCCTGAGTTTGAGCCCTGGTGCAAAAAAAAAAAAAAACAGCATAAGATATTTAGCAGTACACCTGGTGCCTACTAGATCTTCAGTGCATATATTTACAGAATAAGAGTTTAGAATAGATTAGTGAACAGGATAGACAAAAGCCCTTGCCTTCATGGAACAGGGTTAAATTTCCAAAATACAGTAAACACGAGTAAGTTATAGAGAATGGTAAGTACTAAGGGAAAAAGACAAGGAATTGGTCTAGGTTGGTAGCGTTTGAAAGATAAGAAAGCAGCTGGGCGTGGTGGCATGTGCCTGTAAGTCCAGCACAGAGGCAAGAGAGTGGCTGTGAGTTCCAGGCCAGCTACATAGGGAGTTTGAGCCCAGCCTCAACCACATAGCAAGACTGTGTCTCCAAAAACTAGGGAAAAAAAAAAAAGATAAGTAAATATTGGAGAGTACAGTGTATGCAGAGGGGACAACAACAGCAAAAGCCCCAGACTGGAAGTGTATAAGATATCCGGAGGGCAGCCATCGGGAAGGTGATAAAAGAAGCTGTTGGAGAAGTAGAAAAACCAGATTATTCATGAACTCTAAGCCCATTTGAAGGACTTGAGCTTTTACAGAAAATGAAGTGGACAGGTTTGCAGAAGGTTGGCACACTTTGGCCTTGTCCTAGAAGGTCATTGTGAAATGCAATCCCAAAAATTAGATAGATTGATGGATGGAAAGAACAAATGTGTGAATGTGTAATAGGGCTGATACAGCAAATTATTAAGTATATAATATACGTGGTAGTTAAGCGGGAATCACTAATCCTTTTAAATTGTTTAAAAATACTTTTAAAAGCTGAATAGAATATTAAGAGAAAAAACTAAATTTAATAATATCCTATGAATCATTTTATAGAATAATTCTGAAATGTCATGAAAAACAGTCCTATAGAAAATTCTACAAGCCAAATTACATTTTCTCTCTCACTGTGAGGCATATGGCTTTCTTTAGAAAGAGCCTAGATGAAAAAATCCTAAGATTAAGATATTTAGGATTATAGAAATGTTTAAACATAAGATTCTCTATATAAGAAACAAATGAAAATGAATTAGTAAAAGAGTATTCTGGCTGATGTTTTAGAAAAGAAGGGGTCCCAGGCTACAGTGATAGCAGTGGATATGACAGAAAGTGGCCTACAATTGTAGCTAACTTTCGAAGGTAAAACCAACAAGCTTTTGACAAGGGGGAAGTAGAGAGAGAAATGCCAAGGATAACAGTAAGGCTAGTGGTCGGTGGAGTGTGCAGCGTCAGCATGGATATTATCCAGAGTAGAACTGGATTCGGATACCAACAAGTGAGGGTGGACAGAGGAGGATGAAGAACCAAGAATGGCATTTCAGCTTTAAGTCGTGTGAGGGCAAAGGAGAGCCAGAGAGACTGGGAAGGGAAGAAGCTTGATGTCCTAAAGCCATTTAAAGAAAATATCTCAAACATGAGGGAGTTTTCAACTGTCTGAGTGCTGCCTTAATTAGCTTCCCTGTTCCCTAGTTGACAGTTGGAAATTGTCTAATGAAGGTCAGAGTTAAATCATAAAGTTGTCGGAACTTTCTTTTTTCAGGATGCAGTCTTGCTTTGTAGTCCAACCTTGAACTCACTATGTAGCCCCCGGCCAGGCTCCAACTCACAATTTTCCTACCTCAGCCTCCGAAGTGCTAGGATTACTTAGAAGCATGTGCTTCCACCCAGACATTTAATAAGCATTAACTACAGATCAAATAGTAATGTGTTTTGTTCTAGACAGACCTGAAGGTGATTCCTTAATGTCTGTAATATTTGTGTGCTTGGCAAGAGTTTTGAATTCCACATCTCTGTGGCTCCTCGGCTTCATCTAGCCTTTAACCATCTGCCACATGTTGATTGAACAAAACACAGAGGGTACAACAGAATACAGAACACAGGCAACTTGAAATTTAGTAAGGAAGTTTCATAAATGTTTGTTTGAGACAGGATCTAGCCATGTAGCTGAAACTAACTTTGAACTCACTGTGTATCCCAGGCTGCCTTGTGATCTTCCTGCCTCAGCCTCCCAAGTGCTGGGATTATAGGCTTGTGCTACCAGGCTTGGCCAGGATTCATAAACTTACACAAAGTTAAATAGTAAAAGAATTATATTCTTTGTATTATGGAGAGACTTGGATTTGAGCTGACCATATTATACATCTTAGGGAATGTCATACTTTGTAAAGTAATTTAAACTGTAGTTGATTGATGAGTTGTAATTTTTCCAAGGTGACCTAGGATATAAAGTCACCAGACCTTCTCCCCCTTGTTTTGTTTGAATTCAAAAGATGTTCTAGTTGTGTGTCTGGGTAGACCTTGAGATGTTTGGATGGATTTAAAGGACGATCTAGTTGCCCGTCTTTGTAGACCTTGAGACTATTTGGTCTTCACACTTTGCCTGGCCTGCCTGTTAAAGAAAATATTTTCTTTTATCCATGCTGATTATAAGGAAATAATTGGGTTATTTACTTCTGACTTTTAAACATGTACATTCTTTTAATTTCGGCAATATTTTATCTCATGCAGGCTAGAATTGTCACTTCTATCATGCTGTCTAGGAGCTTTCTTTGCTTAAGCTTATCCAGCCTTGAAAATGGAAGTTATTCTTTAAGGGGGACTGGGGGCTGAAGTCTCTGAACTCTCCTTAACCTAAAACCTCAAGATATGTTGTCACAGAATTGATGCAGAGTGACCTACATAAAATTATCGTCTCTCCTCAACCACTCAGCTCAGATCATGTCAAAGTTTTTCTTTATCAGATTTTGCGAGGTAAGATTTTATTTATGAAGACCAAGTCAATATCATGATATATATGAAAGGTTTTTTTATTTGAACTTTAATCTGGTCTTCCAACACTGTCTTCTTCCCTAAAGTCCTTTTTTCTTTGGAACAAGGTGTATTTTATTATTGTTATATTTGATGTTAAATAAGAGGTTTTTTAGATGACAAAAAAAATAGTCCTTATTTCTGTGATGGAAGAGAAAACCCTGTGAAATTCATCAAACAGTTTGGGTATATGTAGGAGGATAGACAAATAAAATGATTTGTTACAAATCCACTAAACAGCCTTTAGTTCTTCATTGAATAGGAGTGTGGCATTAAGTCACTATAAAGGACATCCATTCTGCAAACCAACAGTGGGTAGGTCCGTCAGTCTGTTGGCTGGAATAGCTGAGTCCAACTGTAAAGAAATAAACTACCTATAGGGGCCGGGGATTTAGCTCAGTGGTTTCCGGCGCCTGTGTTGCAAGCGCAAGGGCCTGGGTTCGATCCCTGGTAACCACATAACAACATTGGGCATGGAGACTCACCCCAGCAGCAACCAGTACCACATACCACAGTGCCGGGCATGGTGGCTCACGCCTGTAATCCCAGCACTTGGGAGGCAGAGGCAGGAAGATTGCTGTGATGTGAGTGTGAGGCTGAGCTGAAGACCAGCCTGAACTATAAAGCGAGACCCTGTCTCAAAAAAAAAAAAAAAAAAAGAACGAAAGAAACTACCTATAAAACCAAAGCATATGGAAATGAACAAGAGATAGGGTGGGCTGACTAACTCCAGCCTTCTTCATTAAGAGCACTGATCTGACTGATGCTTCTGGCCATCAGGTGTGTCCCTTAGAAGTCAGCTATTAGTAATGGGGAATTATTTAAAGATGAAACAGCATTCTTACCTAGAAGAGCCTTTAGCAAGTCTCAATAGTAGCTGTCAAAAGAATTAAAGTACTTAAACAATACTAAATCTAGGATGTTCACCTCCAATAAATTCATTGATATTCTGCGATAGGGGAAAATGGCAAAGATTATTGGCACTTTTTATACACATGAAAACTTATGATTTGCTACATTTTAATTAAAAAAAAAAGTTCAAGCTTCAAGCCATGACTTTTAGCAGTGAAGCTCCAAAAAATTTTTTAAAAAGATTAAAAAATGATATCACTTGATCGTTGGTTCTGAAGAACACTGTTGACAAGCCTGGACAAGTTCCCGAATTTTGTCATCTCAGTGGAGAATCTCCTGGGCAAGGCTCCCTGTTGGTTAATGTAAAGTGTTTTGTTGGAGCAGGTTCAGAGTCACAGGTTGAGAGTATCAATGGCAGGACTCCAGGACCAACACTAATGAGCAGTTCAAGGATATTCCTATGGCCAGTCTTCAGTCCAGTGCCTAAGAAGCTTATCTATGCTTAAACCTGTGTAATCTTTTAAATTATAGACGTTGTCTCAGACTATGCAAACCTTTCATGACATTTTATTGCAGCAAAATTACAGCTCTTTGAGTGGGGACTAAGTCAGGGTTTTAATAATATTCATTAGGAAGTTATTTAGGGAACAATTTAAAATCTTCTACTCTCTTTCCTTCTAAGGTTTTTTCCCAGATCATTGGTTGAGGCAAGGAAATTAAATACCTGCAATTAAATCTGTTTCTTATTTCAGGTTTGAAATATCTCCATTCAGCTGGCATTTTACATCGAGACATTAAGCCAGGGAATCTCCTTGTGAACAGCAACTGTGTGCTAAAGGTATTCTTTGGTTTATTTTAAGATCTAAGGAAAAATCTGAATGTCAGGCCCAAGATAGACTTAAGGACAATTTATTTTCATTACTTCCTAAAAATTAAAGAACCATGTTTTCTCTAGTATTATCACCAGTCATGGCCGTAGTGACCATACTGCAGCTCTGGCTCATGTTTTTGACATACTTTGTTTGTGTTTTGGAAACACTGAAATGAGAATTAAAATGGGACTTGAAAGAATAGAGAAGCTGTTGTCGTCTTTTTGTATTGTTACATTGGTTGTTCCATTGTTAAAGGACATATAGTAGAAGAACTATATAAAGACTAGTTAGCTTTTTTTTTGAGACAGGGTTTTCCTTTGTAGTTCAGGCTGGCCCTGAGCTCAGCCTCAAACTCACAGCAATCCTCTTGCCTCTGCCTCCCGAGTGCTGGGATTATGGGTGTGAGCCACCACGCCCAGCACTGTGGTACATGGTGCTGATTTGCTGGTGGGTGTGAGTCAACATGCCCGGCATTGTTGTATGTGGTTACCAGGGATTGAATTCAAGACCTTGCACTTGCAGGGCAGGCGCCAGAACCACTAAGCTAAATCCTTTTTTATTTATACAAGAATGAAGTATGTTTTTTTAAGAAGATTGCCTGCAATTTTACACTAAAGGGATGATCAAAAAATAATAATGAACGATTAAATTAAAAATGTATTGCAGGGCCAGGGATTTGGCTCAATGGTTCTGGCACCTGCCTTGCAAGCACAAGGTCCTAAGTTCATCCTTGGTAACCACATGCAGCAGTGCCGGGCATGGTGACTCACGCCCACCAGCAATCAGAACCACATATCACAGTGCTGGACGTGGTGGCTCAGGCCTGTAATCCCAGCACTCGGGAGGCAGAGGCAAGAGGATTGCTGTGAGTTTGAGGCTGAGCTCAGGGCCAGCCTAAACTACAAAGCAAGACCCTGTCTTAAAAAAAAAAAAAAAAAAAAAAAAATTGCAGTAAAGACCAGATATAATGATGTACACCTATAATCCCAGCCTTCTGAAGGCCGGAGTTGGAGGACTGCTATGAGTTTGAGGCCATCCTGAAATACATAATGAATTTGAGGCCAGCACAGACTACATGGCAAGACCTTGTCTCAAAAAAAACCCCAAAATTTATTACAATAAAACATTGTCATTAATGCCTCTTCATTGAACACACTTATCCACACTTAGCCCATTATTCTTGCCACTTTCTGAAGCAATTCTGGGAGTTGTCTTTTATAACTGTTCTTTACAAGGTGCGATCAAACATATGGTGGACGTTGCTGCTGAGTGCTTCCAACAGAAAGACAGCTTCATGAAAACACTGTGGTGTCTTCATCCACCTTAGTCATCAGATATGGCAACGCGCAACTGCCAGAGTTAAAATGATCATGAAATAAACGTGAACACTTTGAACTGATTCAAGTAACCACAACAGCACAACTAAGAATACAAAAGAAGACTTCCAGAATTGCTTCAGAGACTGGCAAAATGATGGCATAAGTGTATTCAAAGAAAGAGGGAGTATTCAAAGCAATGTGCTTTTTTTTTTTTTTCCTGTGACAGGATCTCACTGTGTAGCCAGGCTGGCCTTGAACTCCCATTGATCCTCCTGCTTCAGTCTCCCAGATGCCGGGATTACACACATGCACTACCATGCTCAGCATAGCAATATGCCTTTAACTGTAATAATTTTTTAAAGTGTAAACTTTCACTGTATTTTTAAATCATAGCACATAGACGAGGTAACAAAGTGGGAAACATTCTTTCAAGTGAAAATGCCAGGCATAAAAAAAGGGTCTATGTACCTGTCAGATGTTTTGCCACAGTGTAAACTAGCCCATTCTCAGTTCTCCTCTTAAAGGAATGGATTGCAGTACCAATTATAGTAGCCCCCAAATCACTAATTTCAATTGGACTTCTTTCCCTAGTGCCACTTCCCGTTCTTTGTTAGTCAGAAGAGCTCACTAATAGCAAAATCTACATGTGTGTATTTCCCTACTTCTTCTCCCTATATGTATCGGCAGAACTCCTGAACAGTTAGTAATCCTCTCATCATAGAAATTAGAGATCAGGGTCCTCCTACAGCTGAGTCATCTCTTTAAACTAATAAAGCTGATTTATGTCCGAGTGGCTGTTGTATTAGATGGCACTTCAATCTACAGAAATTATTTTTACCATCTCATTTGAAAAGGAAAACTTTTAAATGTTACCTACTTTAAAAGTCATCAAGACTATTGTTATTACTTAGGTTGTTAGCATTTACAGACAAATTATAAGCATACAGATAAATGTATAGATTCATTTTTTTAAGTGTTCTCTTTGAACTGTAGGCCAGTACTCTTACAAGTCAATCGGTTATACTGATGTTGAATGAAAAGTCTTTATTATATTTCATGAAAAGCCCTGACCTTGTTTTACCTGTAGGGACATAAAAACTTGTTTTTCATTTTTACCCTGAAAATAGCTGGCATTTATTTTGCTCCTACAGTGAAGTTAATTGCGCCCAGGATCTCCTAACATACTCTTTTCAAAGATCTTTGAGTCCCTCCTCCTGCCTGCCATTTTTTACTTTTTGAAGAGGTACCTCTGTTTAATTTTTTTTTTAATGAAGATGTTACAGTTAAGAATGTTTTGTCTTACTCATATCAGCATTAGGACAGGTTAATCCAGGTTCTTCATATTGGAGTGCCAGAGACTGGTTAGACGACTTCACAAAGGATTTTCTTTAGAGCCTGCCATTCCCAATGCTGTTAACTGTTGGAAGTCCATTTCCAAACCATCTGTTACAGCATTACAAACTCTAAATGGGTAATGCGTACATAAATGGGTAACTAAAGGAAAATGTCATTTTTAATACATACACAACTGAGAACAAATTGAAGTTTTGCTGGGCTCCTTGACTCATCTTTGGGCCTGCTTTTTTTTTTTCTTTTCTTTTTTTTGTAAACAGGGTCTTGCTTTTTATAGTTCAGACTAGCCCTGAGCTCACTATGTAGCCCAGATGATCCTCAAACTCACAGCAATCCTCCTGCCTCTGCCTCCCAAATGCTGGGATTACAAATGTGAGTCTCGACGACGTCTAGCATTGTGGTATATGGTTATAGGGGATCAAACTCAGGACGTTAGGCTTGCCAGGCAGATGCTGGAACCATTTGAGCTAAATCCCCAGCCCTGAGCCTGCTTTTAAAAAGTCGAAGTAGAGGGCCGGGGAGTTAGCTCAAGTGGTACCACACCTACCTTTGAAGCATAAGGCTCTGAGTTCAATCCCCAGTACCACAAAAAAAAAAGTCAGAGTAAAGTGCCAGGTTACAGATATAAATTCTCTCTTCTCAAATGTACCAGTTTATTGAGGTAAACAGTAACAAAACATTTCTTTTAAATTAGTCTGCACTTATACTTTAAGTTATTAAGCACACACTGGATAATTTCAAGTATCTTTTTAGTAATTTCATCATTTTAAGTTTCTTAAACTGGGCTCAAATTGCCCTTCAATTGCTAAAATAAAGATGGGTTCAAAGGGTTGTTTTTGAGACCAGGTGGCTCAGGCTGGTCCCAACTTCATGCCTATCTTCCTGCCTTTTTTTTTTAGTGCTCAACAGTTTATTAAGTTTTAAAAGCCTTACATTTGTGATCAACTAAGAAATAGCAATGCTGCTTCCCAAAGGACGTATCCTTTCACATAGGGCTGTAGGTTTAGGAGTTGTGGAACCTCTGCTATTTTCTTGGGAAGAAATCCATGCATTCACATCTTGGCTTTGGATTGGATATAAAACATGGGATTTGCTTTATAGCAGAAGACATGCTTTGTCAGATGGGTTTAATTGTTTTGGGTTTTTTTAACATATAAGTACAATAAAGGATTTAAATTCTTTCCTTTGGTTTTGTTTTGAAAGATACCCTGACTGTAGATTCTTTCCCCAGCATTAACAAACATATGTATATATCTACAGATACAGATATATAGTCTAAAAAGTCGTGACCAATATGATAGTTTTTGTTTTTTGAGACAAACTCTTTCTATGTGATGCAAGCTGGGCTTGACCTCACTATGTCGCCCAGGCTGGCCTGGAACTGAAAGAATCCTCCTGCCTCAGCCTCGCAAGTGCTGGGATCACAGGTGTGCACCACTACACCTGGCTTTTATGACAGTTTTTAAGGTAGTATATATTATTTGAACGCTGGCCATTGGGAAAATAAATGTGAGCTTTTGTTGTTACATGATTCTTCTGTTATTATCTAGAAACTTGTCCTTCTTTTCTAAGTTTTACAAATGTTGGCATCTTAGTGACACTTGCACACGTGCATCTGTTCGATGTGACCCAGTGTGGTAGATTCAGGTCTGAAAGTACCAAAACTTACAGGTAAACTTTGGTTTCTTTAGAGTAGTGGTTTTCAGACTTTAAAAAATCTGCCAGAACCCTTTTGCAAGTAATATCTTAACTCTGGCACCTCAATTTAAAACATTTAAAGTGTTGCTTCTCCATCTGTGAGCACACTGACACTTACGTGGCCATCACTGCCTGATGTCTTCCTCGGTGCTCCTAGTGTTTGTTTCAGTAGCCCAGGACCACTATGTAGCCCAAGCTGCCTCAGCCTCTGGAGTGGTAGGATTACGGGTGTGTACCACCATATCCTTCAACTTTTTTGTACAAAATGATACCCTCGCCCATTTTCAGTGTTTCAGACAGGGTCTTGTTATGTGTCCAGGATACCTTTTAGCTCACTTTGCAGCCTAGCTGGCCTCGAACTTGCAATGATCCTCAACCTCAGCTCTTAAGTGCATAGCAAGACTCTGGCTCAAAAAACCAAGAAAATAAAAATAAGGGTCAGGGATTTAGCTCAGTGGTTCTGGCACCTGCCTTGCAAACGCAGAGTCCCTAGTTCAATCCCTGGTAACCACATACAGCAGTGCCAGGTGTGATAACTCATGCCTGTAATCCGAGCACTCAGGAGGCAGACCCAGAAAGATTGCTGTGAGTTCGAAGCTTGCCTGACTACATAGTGAGCTCAAGGCCATCCTGAACCACAAAGTGAGACCCGGTCTCAAAAGTAAATAAATAAATCAAATCTTAGCAAAGTTCAGGGGTCTTTTTGTGCTTTGTTTTTTGTTCTGCTATATGTAAAGATATTTGATCAGTGATTCTTTCATTGTGTTTTCTATTTAGATTTGCGATTTTGGATTGGCCAGAGTAGAAGAACTAGATGAATCCCGTCATATGACTCAGGAAGTTGTTACTCAGTATTATCGGGCTCCGGAAATCCTGATGGGCAGTCGTCATTACAGCAATGCTATTGACATCTGGTCTGTTGGGTGCATCTTTGCAGAACTACTAGGTCGAAGAATATTGTTTCAGGCACAAAGTCCCATTCAGCAGGTACAGTTTCACTTTAAGCACTTTAGTGAGCTTTCAGCTCTATTATAGATTTGAATGAGAAAGCCATCCTGCACAAATGCCTGGGGCTTATTTGTTGTACTGTCTCATTTGCTTTTAGCAAATTCAGATTCACTTAAAATTCAGAAAGTTACAAAGCTGAAGATTAAAGAGAGGCTCATTTTGTAACTTACAAGCCTGTTAGAGGAACTGTTGACTTTATTACAAGCACTGATGCATAGCAGCATACTGCTGTAACAATTTGCACAGGTGTAATCTTCAGTTGTTAGAGGGCTGCTGTTCTTCCTAACTCAATGGCTCTGAGTTGAAAATGTATTTGGTGACTTAATGTACTTAA
>PVIR01026350.1:0-23996 GCA_004026965.1 Petromus typicus | reverse complement strand
AAGCCTTCATGTTTCAGCCTCTCTATCAGATCAGAAGGCCTCGGACAGGCAGGGCTTGGTCTGAGGCAATTGTGAATCTCAGCATCCCGCTGGCCCTTGGCATGAGACAGGACCTGGCCAAGGCTCTGAACAGAAGCCATCTAAGCTACTCCTGTTGCCAGGAATTGATACTCTACTTTGTAAAGAAAGTCTTCATGTTTTTTTTCAGATGCTACATTGGATAAGGAAGTGGGAGACCAAAAAGAAAAATCTTGTTTGGGTCACTTGTAATCATTTGAAAGCTTCTATAAATGGTGCCAAGTTGACTTGGACATCAATCTTTGTCTGCGTCTGACTTTTTCTAAGACACGTGCAAACACTAGAATCAGGTAAATCCCTGCTCCATGTTGGCCGCTGTGTGGTCTTGAGCACGTTGAGTCTCTTCTTTCTTTTCCTCAGGGTAAAATGGTGATGACAATGGGCTTACCCTAAAGGATGGAAAGGAAGTGACAGAGGTCAGGTATAGTGCAGCTCTTGACACTGGTCTAGTTGTATTACTATGTGGCATTACTGTCTGTGCTACCATTCTTAATACTACATAGCTTTTACTATATGGAAATATGCAGTGACTTGTATACATGCTGACAGCCTATTGCATCTTTCCATGTGGCACTGGCAGAGCTGGGTCAATTTTGTTTGTGGAATACAGGTTCAAAGCCAGAGGCAATCTACCACCAAGCTACATCCCGAGCCCATTTTACTTTTTGAGAGTCTCACTAAGTTGTCCAGGCTTGCTTCAAACTTGAGATCCTCCTGCCTCAGCTTCCCGAGTAGCTGGAATGACAGACATGCACCACTGTACCCAGCAAGTTGGGCCAGTTTTTTATTTTTTCCCAGTCTACTTCACAAAGGTTATCTGGTCCCTAAATCTACCTTTAGATTCAGTGCATGGCCTAAGCGTTCTGCCCAAATTCTACCTCACAGTCCCCCTCCCCTATGTCAGAAGAAGGGGCAGAGGTATAAATGGAATGAATGGGCAGCATTAAAGGGCAAAGATGCTTTAATATCAAGTTCAGGATCTCTGATTACACATCTAGCTGAATGAAGAAATTGGGGGCTTAATGGTAAGTTTGGCCCTGAACAAGATTCTTCCTATTTCTACCCTCAACTCTACCCAGCACAAAGTCATGGCCAGGAAAAGCACAATGGCTGCTTTTGTGACTGGTTTGTTCCAGAAGCCCCAGGGCCTTCAATGGCTTGGTCAAGGTCATGCACCTGACAAATGCCATTGAAAGTACCAGAGCCTTAAGACAAATGTGGTGGCACACACCTGTAATCCTCAAACTGGGGAAGCTGAGGCAGGAGGATCGCCATGAGTTTCAGGCCAGCCTGAGCTACACGGAGACTCTATCTCAAAAAACAAACAAACAGGCCGGGGAGTTAGTTCAGTGGTTCCGGCTCCTGTCTTGCAAGCGCAAGGACCCGGTTTCAATCCCCGGTAACCACATACCATACTGGGCATGGAGACTCACACCCAGCAACAACCAGTACGCACACACCATGGTGCCGGGCGTGGTGGCTCAGGCCTGTAATCCCAGCACTCGGGAGGCAGAGGCAGGAGGATTGCTGTGATGTGAGTTGGAGGCTGAGCTCAGGACCAGCCTGAACCACAAAGCGAGACCCTGTCTCAAAAAACCTAAAAAAACAACAACAACAACAAAAACAAAACCCAGAAAGAGTGCCAGGGCCAAGAGGCACCCATTAATCACAGCAAACAAATCTTGTCTGAATCTCCATGTTTGCCCCCTACTTCCTTCCGCAGTCTTGGAGATGCTGGGATGTGCAGGAGGAAGCAGGGGGTGGCACAAACTCATGAGTGGCTCTGAAAGTCGCAGTGAAGCCTGTGGGAAAGTCACCTGTGAGAAGGCATAGGTGCATCTGGGCAGAACCCACGCGCAGCGTCCTTCCCAGGCTCCTGGGGTCCAGGTAGGAGACTGAGCACCTCAGAGAGGCTTCTCCAGTTATTTCCTGAAAATAAAAATTCCTGGGCAACAGCCTGGCCAGTTGGATATTGCTTTAATTAAAAAGGGGCCAGGCGTAGCGGCGCACACTCGACATCCCAGCTGTGGAGGAGGGTCAGGTGAGGGGACCTCGAGTCACAGGCCACACTCAGAAAGGCCAGGGCGGAGGCAAGTTTACAAAGGACCACAGCAAACAGGAAGCAATTGTGATAACAGTTTTATTCAAGTCTCTGTGTGCTCTGGTGTGGAGACCAGGCTGAGATCAGCATTACACTGTAATACAATAAGAGGTTTAGCCACTGAACCAAGCCTGCTTGGTGTCCCTAGTGAACAATTTACAGTACCTCAAAAAAGAAAAAAAATAAAGAGATAGAGAGAGGGAAGGAAGGAAGAAGGAAAAAAAGAATGAAACGGAAAGGAAGAAAGAAAAAATGAAAGGAGGGCTGGACAGATGGAGGAGCGAGAAAGCGAAAAGAACCTGGTAAGTTTCCTTCAGGACTTCTCCATCTTTAAATATTGTTGACAAGACACAATAATTTAAATATCTAGGCAAGATGGGAATTTAAGGACAAAGGCTCAAGACAGATGTACAGATAGAGCACTGGGGACAAGGGCTAGGGATAAAAACCAGAGACAAAACAAACTGTGAGCTTCCAGTTAGGGACCAAGGAGAAGGCGAATCCCAACTAAGTAAAACCCAACTCCAACTGCGTTCCATAAAATCCTCTAAAATACAGCCCTAGACTCTGCCGTGTCTGAGCGTGGACGTGTGTGGTGGGTGAATGTGCGGGTAGGGAGTGAGGCAAAGCAGAGAACAGCGACGTGTTCATCACCTCTTGCTTTGCTACGGCTAAGTACCAAGGATACGTGGCTCAACATGACAAAAAGACAGCAGCCGGATTTCAAGTTTCCAAGGAGCAGCCACAAGCTACAATATGGCTTCCGAGCTCAAGTGATTGGAGTGGAAGGAAGTGGAAGCAATTACACCGGAAGCAATTACAAGTGCTGGCTACAAAAAGGAGAGAGGCCCACAGCCTTCGTGGTGCTGGGAAACAAGCTGCAGGACAGACACATTGGGCCCAGTGCGGTCTGAGTCCCCCCCAAGGTCACGGACAGGAAATGGAGGAGCAGCAAGCACCCAGCAGTGGAGGAAGCTGCTGGGCTCCGAGGAGGCTGCAGGTCCACTCGTACAGGCAGAGCGGGGCACCGCGCCCCCGGGGGCCGCGGGCGATCTCAGGGCCGGCGTTGGTGGCCAAGCTCATCTTGGGGCTGCGCAGAAGTGGGCTCTAAACTCGCTCAAAGGAAAGAGGTGGCGCTGGAACCAGCTTGCTTCCCCACTGTGTGACTCTAGGCACATGATACGGTCACCTGAACCCCGGTTTTTACACCCTTCCATAGGGTGATACTCGATGCCAGTTACCGAAAGGAGTTTAAAAAAAAAAAAAAAAAAAACATGTACAGGAACCCCTGGGAAGCGCCTCCCCTGGGGGGAAATGTAAAGGTTTCTTGTCATTTATCCTCAGTCCCTATCTGGGCCAAGATCAATCCACACCTTGTCTGATAGCTTAAAGGTAGAGCCACAGAGGGGTGGCTTCTGGAGGTAGCGCGGGTGAAAGAGTGAAATAAAGACAAAGGAGCGCAGTAATGGTGGTGACGACGCCGGCGGAAGCGCCGGGCAAGGTCTTGAAGGCGGTGTCGGCACAGTGCTGGGATCACCGCTCTGCTGAGCCAGGGAATGAAAAAGATTCCCTTCCCTCTGCGCCCCTCCAAGACCCGGGAGAAGCAGCGCGGCTTATTCGCTCCCAGAATCCAAAGACACTCCCAGGAGGGTCCTCCGTGGAGTAATCCTGTTCCTTCTCCCTAGAACTCATGCACCAACAAGGCTGCGAAGGGTCTCCAGGGAGTACCAGAGAGGTCCAAGGGTCACAGGCCTAAAGTTCAAAAAACACTCCCTGCCTCACGCAGGACCTGAGGGGACAGAAACTAGAAAAAAGTCTCTTTCACAATGGCCCCTAATGGCCCCCAGTTCAGCTCACAAGCCCAGGGCAGGGGATGTGACCAGGGGAGGGAGTGACGCACTCCTCTTGCAAGCAAAATTAAAGGGGTATCAGAAAACTCAGTAATCAAAATATAAACCATATTTCAGTGCAGTATTCTAAAAAAAAAAAAAAATCAAATTTAATGAAAAAACATCTACGATGAATACAGTACCAGAACTTTACAAAGTCAGGCTCTGTCCTAGCAGGTGTCTGGGTTAAAGTATCTCAGGGATGCAGACAACATACGTCTGGAACTGGCCTGGCCTTGGACTTGAGGGAGAGTCGAGCCAGTCACACCACGGCCACGGGGCCCTCCAGAATGGCCGTCATGGCCTTCTGATCCGAGTTTTGGGTTCTGGGGCGTCCACCCCACCGCTCCAGTAAGGAGGGCTGTACCACAGTAGCCCAGCCAGAGACATCATGTAGCTGTCACACTCGTGCCTGCCAATCCGTCAGTACAAAGACGTGGTGCGTACTGCAGGGAGGGAGGGTCAGAACAGCCAGTGGGCAGACAGGGCAAAGGCAAGGCGGGCTGTTTCCACTGCAAACAGGAAGGGGTGGGGAAGGTCCTGAGCCTCTTCTCTCCACCTGGAAGCCCACAGAGGGCTCTGATAAGCACAGCAGGGAACCAGATCCACTAAGCATCAGGAAGGACCAGGCTCAAGCTCAGGGTCAGCACTCAGCCTTCTCAAGAGCCAGAGTCTGAGCTTCTAGCACTGCATTCGGAGGCCAAGAGGCTTCAGGACCCTCAACCAGAAATGCAAGGGGGGATAGGGGCCTAAGGAGAAAGTAATCTCACCAGGATGAAAGCCGAGGAGGAACTCGCCTGACCCGCAGAGCCACCAGAAGCGGGAGGCTGGGCACACGGGTGAGGCACCTGTTAACTGGTCTTAACCAACCAGGACTTCCGTGCCACCTCCTGATTTCCAACACCAGCACTTGCGATGGTCAATACTGGTCAGCAACAGCAGAGATGGGCCAGAGGCCACTGTCTCCCCAGACACGGTGGGATCTTCTCATTTTATATATGGGATTTTCTTAATTTGAATTCTCGATCTAGGAAAACAGAAATCTGCCTTTAAAAAAAAGAGACACTTCAGAACGGATCCCTAACAACTGCATCTTGACAAGAAGTTATTCTCAGGTCAAACTAAGGCCAGAAGCAAGTGGTATTAGGTTGAACCATAGGAAACAGCCAATCATGATTATTTTCGACCATGACAATATATTACATACATACATACACACACACACACACACACACACACACACACACACAACCACTGCCAAAGGAAGCAATCTAACAAGGTGGAGCTTATCAGTGGGGGCCTGGGGCTCCAAACCAGACACATAAAAGACGAGTGGAATCTCACTATGTGACCCACACTGGCCACACACTCCTGAGTTCAGGTGGACATCCTGCTTCAGCCTTGCACGTGGCTCGGACAGTAAGTGTGTTTCACTGTGCCCGTCTGAGTTCACTCACTTTAAATTTAGACGGTAGCATCACCTTCACCTGATGACCAGGTTTCTGAGGGCAGTGCGGAAAGACAGTAGCGAATTGACAAGTAGAAAGTGGACAGAGGAAATCACCAAGGTTTTGTCACAGGGCGCCGAGGGTTGCTCTCATCTCTGCCCAGGTCGACAACCTGCCAAACCTCCTCAGGAAGAGGGGCGCTACACCAAGGGCAGGACCTACTTCTTCTTCCCCTAAGTCCTTCCAGAAGCAGTAAGTCTTTCCGAACTGCCTATGTCCTCCCTCACATACCTAACGCAAACACAATGGTCATAGGGTTGCATTCCCATGGGGACTGGTAAAGACGGACTTTCAACCCGGATGGACTGTGACAGCCAGCTAGCCACTCTTCAGTACCTGGCGCTTTTTGGTCTGTTAAAAGTGAGCTTGAAGAGTTGAGGATGTAGTTCAGTGGTATGGCGTCTGACTAGTATTCATAAGGCCTTGAGTTCGAGCTGGAGGGCAGTGTTTAAATGTGGGGGCAGGCAAACTTGATGAGTTAGCTTGTTTGAAGTGGGGTTGGGGGTTCTAATATAGTGACTGACTCTGGAGCCAAGGTGTTGATCAAACATCAGGTTTCAGCATGCTGGGGATGTCCTGTTGCACACCTGAGCAACAACTGCCTGAGGCAGAGGGACTCTGTCAAGGTCTCCCTCTCCACAGGTGACTTGTGCCATCTCATGAGCAAGGGGACCATTCTCAAAGGTACTTCCAGGAACTGGCCTATTCTAGGTTGTTATCAAATCACACCCTGGGGCTGATCCCAAGAGACCAGAGATGGCGAACTGGTGTCGCTCTGATGCTGCCACCAACCTCCCATCTCCTCCTTAACTGCACGTGTGCCTGGTCACGGTGCCCTGAGGCAAAGGCGTGAGAGCCAGGCCAAGCCCAGCGTGTTCACAGAGGGAGTTTCCTCAGGAGCTGGCAGGGAGCTGCAGCGCTTCTGCCCTGACCTTCTAGGTCGCTCACTCCCATGTCCTTGTGAAGGAAGCATGTGATGGTGGCTTTTAAAAGAAGGAAATCTGAGAGGGGCTAAGAGAAAAGCCCAAGGTCACACAGCCACAGCAGAGCGGAGGAACAGAGCCAATGTGTTCAGTCTCAGAGCCTAGAAACCCAAGTCAGCAATTACTTCAAATAGCCTTTTAATTTCTCTTCATCACCAGCCATTCCGCTTTCTGTACAGGCAAGTATGTTAGATGAAGGAGATGAGGTCATTTTGTAAAAGTCAGGACGAAAAGCCACCATTATTCTGAGATGTCCGAATAAAAGACAGCATTATTGTTATTATCATTATTTCTCGGCGCTAGGGATGTCAAATTAAGAACAGCCAGCAAAGCTTAGTAGAAATAACAAGAACAATGGAGAATCTACTCAGCTCTTAGCAGCGGCCGGGACCCAGTAAACAGGGGACAGTTGAGTTCAGAGCCAGTGGCAGGAGCTGAAGGAGCTGAGGACACAGCGAGGAAGCAGCACCCGATGCTATCAGCATCGTCCTTGTGGTGCCTGTCTACTGACAGCAGAAGCCTCACATGTCCGGCTGACGCGCCTGCAGGGCAGAGTGGCGACTGGCTACCGGGGCCCCAGTCCTACATCCACAGCCTCCGGGGCCACTTCTCACTTTGACCACACAGAAAGGGCACTTTCATAGACAGAAACCCACTCAAACGGTCACTGCTGAGATCCCCAACCCGTCATCTCCAGTCCTCCCCACAGACAAAGCAGCAGGCAGGGGCCATCAGAGACCTAGCTGGGGAAGCGGAGAGGCTGCAACGCCCCCACTTCCATGAGCGCTCCCGGCAGCGTCTCCTGCTTTTGCTTCTCTTGGGTACAGTTATTTCCTTAGCTGAAACTCAGCTTTCTCTTGTCTTTCTCCTGGGTGAATTAGTAAGAACTGAATTCAGCCTCTCTCTCAAAGGCTGGCAGCTATCCTGCAAATTATACTATGTCTGTTACACCGCAAGAAAGAAGGATGGCTCAACCTTACAAAATGGTACAAACCACACCTGAGTGAAGGTAAATCCCTCTGCTATGCCCGTGCACAGTCAAGAACCAGCCAGGTTGGATTACGCTGTGGGCTATGGTCTCCCTCACAGCCATTTGGGGAACCAAGGGTTTCGGGACTGGAGTTCTGGAGGGTCCAGGAAAAGGACACAGAACAGACCATCTGTCCCCTGCCCCTCTTCAGGAGTGACAGTCCTCACTGGGTTGGCAAGAACCAGAGATAGGATTCACTATTCCTCTCCTATCCAAAGAGCCGGAGTACGGGGTCAAAAACAACCTGACATACCGACTACCAGACCAAGAGGAAGATGAAATACAATGGAAAAATTCTGAGCAACACTGGACTGGGGTCGGGGATGGGGACGGGGGGGCTCATAAAACAAGAACAGTGTGAAAATCCAGGTCACCTCTTTCATTTCATTACTGTGATAGAAGGATTTCTATCACAGTAATAGAACGAGCAATGACCAAACTAACACCTGTGCCAGCTGCCCTGCCCATCCTGGCATCCCAGCAGCCAACGTGAGGAACCTGCACAGTGCCCTTCAGCATCCTAGAGTGTGTCCAGGGAGCGGCGCTCAGTGTCCCGCGGGAAGAGGAACACGCACAGCCTGGAGACTGCACTCCCAGTCACAGTTACTGTCAGAGGCCTCGGCCCAGCGGAAGGGGAAGAAATGCACGAGGAAGCTTTAGACAAAGTTCAACACTCAAGTTCAGGAGACAAAGAGCAGGCAGGTCAGGGCTGGCCTGTTGCCCTTCCTCCCCACTCGCGGTGCAGAGCCCAGCCCAGGCCCTGGCCGTGCAGAGACACCCGGGCAGCCACGTCAGCTTCCAGAGCTCGGGACGTGACGGCCGCTGCACATCAGCGGCTCACTGGCCACCTTGGAAACGGTTACTCCACGGTGCAGCCCACCTACAGAAGGTGCGACAAAGGCACCGTTTTACTGCAGGGGCATCGGACATGGCTGCCGGCTGAGAAGGAATTCCCACAATTCCAGCTCCCTCTGCTCAGACACCCGACCTATGTTATTTTGGAGACAACCACTAAGTAAACACGACCTAAAGGCCACTGACTCCCGGGACTGGAGGGGAGGCCACGGGAGGGGAAGACACACGAGGACATAACAGAAGAGATGCACAGCAAACTGGCGCCAGCGAATGAGTCTCCAACAGTGAGTGAATCTCTAAGAAGCTGTTCCTGGGAGGAACATAAGTTTGTATCAGAACCTGGCATCACAGTGGATGGAAGGGGCCCTTTGATAAGTGCTGGTTTCTACCCTTTAATGTTTCCAAATGGAGTGGGGAGAACAAAGGCTCCACTACCCTCCTCACTGCAACCTGACTGTGTTTTTCCTAACTCTGCCCCTCCCTGAAGTTCTCACTTAGCAAGTTCCCCATACCATCCACGGTCTCAAACAAACAGGCAGGGGGCCTGGGAGTCCCCAAACTAGGCCGCCTCGCCGGGTCTTCCAGCGAGCACAAAAGCAGCTTGGGACACATGACAGTTCATATTTCACACCGACAACAATCTGATTCATGGGTATTAGGAAGGGTGGAAGAGGAATAGAATCGATTACGGAACATCCAATACTGGCACATGGGGAGGTCGAACTCAGAGCCAGCAAAGGGACCCTAGGACAGCTCTGGGCATAGCCAACTGGCTGAGGAGGAGCAGCAGATAGATTTGGCTGAGTGACTCTACAGAGTCACCCTGAAGGCGAGGAAGACCCTGGAGGGAGGAGGACATGCATGCACCCCTCCCCCTGCACAGCCAGAGTGGATGGCCTCGGTCCTGCAGTGGGCATGGGGAGAGGCCTGCGGGCAAGGACCCTCGGAAACGGCCCTGCTTCTATCCCCTCCATCCTCAAAGTGCATTATCAGTGCAAGAAGTAGGGCTGGCTCTCAGGGGGCCCAAGTGGGAAAGGGCTGTGCCAGCCAGCTCCCTCCCTCCCTCCCCGCCCCTGCCCTTCTCCCGCCCTCTTCACATCAAGACCAGAACTCCTGCTGGATCTCATAGGGGGCGGGTCTGTGCGTGTTCAGCTCGGCTCTGCACAGCGGCACGGTGCCGTCCTGACTCTGCCCCTCTGCGTCTAGGTCCAGGAGCGTCCGCTCGGCAGGGGGCAGTGACCCTGCCTGGAACGGGAGCAGGGCTGGGAGTCCAGGCCGCTCCTCCACAGTGCTGCTGCTGCTGGCAAAGCAGGAATCCAGGTTGCTGGGTGTCTCCGTGCTGGAGCTGTTGGCAGGGGAGGCGCTGCGGGCGTGGCTGGGGGACACGAACCACCAAGGATCCAGCCGCTGCCGGTTGGCAGAAGGACGAGGCCGAGGCAGAAACTCCAGAGTCTTGGGTCTCTCCAAGGCAGAGTCCTGCTGGGTGTTCCAGCGCCGCGGTGTTGGGGGAAAGACCACGTTGGGGTCGGGGAGACGGGGAAATTCACCTGGGTCTTGGCTGGGACTGGGGGTTTTCAACATTCCTAGTCAAGGAGAAAAGGGAGGCAACAGATGATGGCACAATTTTTCTGGGTCAGAAACACCCACTCCCTCCCACCCTGTAATATCCCCAGACACTTCAGATGACACAAACTAATAAACATTTATTGAGCACTTACTATGTGTCATGCAGTACATCGGGAATTACTGTGGATAGAGTAGTGAACTAGAAGGTCAAGGTCTTTATATTCTATAATAGTAGTAAAATAGATGAAGATCACATCAGGAATGAAATAACTAAGCACATGTTGACAGAGACCCACAATTGTTCATTTGTGTTTACAAATAAAGTTTTACTGGGACACAGTGTGGGGATCCTCAAGGCCTGCTATTCAACTACAGCAGCAGAGCGGAATGTTACAAAGGACTGTGTGACTCACGGAGCCTGAGCATTTACTGTCCAGTGCTCTCTCAAAACAGCGTGCTGCTCCCTGACTTAAGGGGATGCCCCCCACTGTTCATCCACAGACGTGTGACCAGATCGAGGCTGGGTATTCTAAGTTTAAAGGTGAGCAATACTGTCACTTTTCCCAAAGAGGTTGCATACACCAACAGAAATCACAGGCAGGGAGGGCTGAGGGCATGGACCAGGCGTCACAGGGCTCAATCGGGTGCAGAGGGCAAGCCTCAAGTCACCTGGGAACCTCTGCATGCCCATGAGTCACAGCATGCTGAAGAGTGTGAAGAGCGGGCCAAAGCTCACTAACGAATGTGCCTGAACTAACACTATTACAGAAGGCAAGAGACCAGCTGACCAGTAGCAAACACCTCTCCTGGGTGCACACAGGTCTCTCCTAGTACTGCAGTATCCTGAGGAAACAACCAGAAACTAGATTCTATTCCTCCTGTACCTAAACTTCAGCACTGCCCCATACACAAGGCCTAAACAGCTCCCTGGAGTCCCAAGGCCGATTCTTCCAGAAGCTGCCTGACTTCTTTCACTGGCAGGGAAGAGTCCTGAGGGACAGGACAGAGAGAAGTCAGCCAGCACCGGCTACCTGCGCAGCCCAGGATCACTATTTCCTGCTTCAATGAATAAGGAGGAGAATGGGGCTCACGCAAATCCAGGTGTACAGAGGGGAAATGACAGACCTGAAATATCTTCACTCCTGGGAGGCTCAAAGGAAGGTGAGAAAAAAGAGGAAGCGGCCAGACTCACCTGCCCCGTGACTGGGGCTCAAGCCATTGCTGGAGGGGCTCCTGCTGGCTAGAGGGGCCGCTGGCTTAAGGGCCCCGTCTGAAGGAGTCCGCCGATGAGCACTCGGCTGTGCGGGAGCGGTGAGGGTGACATGAGTGGGCGTCAGGGACTGGTTGGGGTCTCGCTTGAAGCGTTCCACCCGGATGTTGACCAGGGGGTTGTGGGTGCACGGAGTCCGAGGTGGGGCCTCGACTGGGCTCACTGGCATCTCATATACAACAATCTCATCGCTGTCAGAGCGCAGCAAGGAGCGGGTGGAGTTGCACTCAGAGATGGAGGAGAGAGACAGCAGTGTCAGGGAGGCAGAGGGGTCTCCCAGCAAGAGCAGGGGCTCTTCCTTCTTGAAGAGCTTGCGGGACGGGGGGCTGGTGCTGCGCCGAGGACGGCTGGCCCTCTGAAAGAGACCCTCACGTTTCTTCTTCTCCTCTCGGACTGGCGGCTCCGGCTCCTCTGCGGGAAGCAGCTGGCACCTGCCAGCTTCCAGCAAGTCAAAGCCAAGGCCAGTGGCTGCCAGAACAGCCCCGCAGCCGAGCAGAGCCATCTCGCAGCGCCGGTGGTGGGTCCCACTGCGCTTGAGGCTGTTGGTTGGTGTCAGCTGAGGGGTACTGGGGACTGAGTTGACTGGGGTGGGCTCCTCATGGACACCATCACTGGGGGGGCCGTCCCCATCCTCTCCACGAGGAAATGGGATACAGAGGTAGGACTGGTTGGGTGAAGGCTGCAGACGATTCTCTCCAGTCCTTGGGCCTTCGCTGTCCTCATCCTCTGTGAGACAAGAACGAAGAAATAGGAGACACAAACCAGGCCTCTAAATGAGAAGCTGGCCCCGCCCCCAACCCGTGGCCCCTGGATTCAGGGTCAGGGATGAGATGGTCAGGACCTGGCACCGGACTTTGAACCTGTATGGCTGTGTCCCCAACACTCAACAGGGACCAAATCGGGGAAATCATTCTACTATTTGCAGAAAAGTGAACCTGCCAATTCACCACTTCCTGGGCAGCCCCTCCTTTTGTTCTTCAGTGCTAGGGAACCTGGGCCTCGTACAGGCAAGGCAAGCCTCTACACCAAGCTACACCCCCACCCCACAGGGAGCCTAATAATAAAGTACAGTGTGAGCTTCCAGAACAGAAACGTCCTGATGTTTTTATGTCTTGAGGTGAAAAAGGCCCTAGGATGTCTAGAATGACAGGCCAGCAATGTGTCTAAAGACCAGTCTGCTCGAGGGAGAGAGTCCCCTCTGGGGTGAAGGCCAATCTGTTCTGTAGACTCACCTGCTACAACCTTGGAAATCTACAGATGGGAATATCTGAGAACGAAGCGGAAGAAGAACTGACCCTGGACAGTACTCAGGGGACAACACTGGAAAGCTTCTGGGGATAAGGACCAGTGTGACTGATAGGCATCGCCCACTGTGCAGACTACCCCGTCAATATATGAAGAAACAGACTCAGAAAAGAGAGCTTTTTATTCAAGGTCCCTCTCTTGTATATGGCCCTAGAGTGACCGATACTGGCTGTCCCTTGGGACAGGAAGCAAGGGCAGTCTCCATTGCAGTGTGTGATTTAGCGAGACACATGAAATGGATTACAGCAGGCTAGAAGGATGAAGTGACAAACCCTGTGAATTGTTTCTGGGGGTCCTGACACAGTGCTGGATGCTTGGTC
Source organism: Petromus typicus (assembly GCA_004026965.1). Taxonomy (NCBI): domain Eukaryota; kingdom Metazoa; phylum Chordata; class Mammalia; order Rodentia; family Petromuridae; genus Petromus; species Petromus typicus. Next base: position 11,091 of record PVIR01026350.1, on the reverse strand, counting down.
ACGACCCCCTTGAGCAGACAGGGAGAGAACCAACAGCAACGCTTACCCATCTCCGTAAGGCTAGTGAACCCTGGTAGGGCCGGGCTGCTCCTGGGGCCCTTCCCCAGGTTGGGGGCACTGGATGACCACTGTCTGTATCCGTCCACCAGAGACTTGAGCCTGAAGAAGAGGAAATGAGAAGACAATCAAGCCTGCAGCCATCTTCAAAGAGCCTAAGGAAAGGTCTCTTCCCTTGTCCACTCGGTCACACCCAACAGCCTTGGCACAGAGGCAACGAACGACCCTCACAGAGCCCACCTGCTTCACAAGCAGAAGTGCACATGCTCTGGAGAAAGCAGAGCAGGGACGCAACCTCGCCCCTCACATGCCTCGAACATGTGAGCGGGTTGGCAAATAGGCAGGAAGAAGAAGGCCTGTCCGAGGCCTTCCTAGGGAGAGGTAACCGATGCAGACACTGCACACAACTCAACGCGACATTAGAAATGCTGCAGACTCACAACACAAGGCAAGCATGAGGCAGATGAACCAGTAGGAATGGCCTCACACTCCCTGTGCCATTTCTCAGCTTCTCCTTCCGGGTATCTAGCATAGGCAGCTTTCAAAGCCATCTGCTTTTCAAAAAGAAAAATCAGCCAACAAAACTGCACCAAACCTGTGCACTTTGGGAGACCTATGTGGGTAGCACACTGTGCTGCCTGTGAGCCCTTTGAGTATCCGGGATGAAGAGAGAGGGCAGCAGCTCACAACCCTGCCACCAGCCTATTTGGCAGCCAGAAATGCTCCAAGGATTCAGACCGGGTGTCCCACCTATTGTGCACATTACAGAGAATGACAGGCACAGAGCCCTGGTCTCTTCCTTAAAGAACAGTAGAAGGCGGTACTATGGAATCTATGCTCCGGTGGGATCTCTGTACACTGGACCCAAGGAAAGCCAACCAGCAAGTGAGAACCAGGACTCAGGACAGAAGGGTAAACACAGACGTGTCTTCTCTGTAAAACTAAGAATGCCGAAAGCATCGCAGCACTGAGTGGTCAGGAAGATAAGTTACACCAACACAGGCATTTTCCCAACGTGCACGATGGTACCGCTCTAAAAAGAAACAAACAGGAGCAGGGGGCTTAGCTCAGTGGTTTCGGCGTCTGCCTGGAAAGTACAAGATGCTGAGTTTGATCCCTGGTACCACACACCACAATGCCAGGTGTCATGGCTCACACCTGTAATCCCAGCACTCAGGAGGCAGAGGCAGGAGGACTGCTGCGAGTTCAAGGCTAGCCTGGGTTACGTAGTGAGCTCAGGGCCAGCTTGAATTACAAAAGCGAGACCCTGTCTCAAAAAAAAAAGCCTCCAAAACTAAAAACTACAACAAAACAGACAAAAAAAAAAAGAAGCGCAATGGAAGGGTGATTGCTGCCAGTGCAGTTGGTGACAGGGCGAAGGTGTGACTCACCCCAAGTGGAAATGTGGAGATTCTGATGGGGTACTTAAACCACTGGCTTTCTCACGTCTCTGAGGGGATCTTCAATGAACAAAGAGAATCAATGGCAGGCAACAGAGGCACATCCAGCCCGGCCTCTTCCCACGCTCAAACTCCCCAGGCTGGATTCATCAATGTGCCAGCTGCCTTTCCCTTGTCCCAGTAGCAGGGCCCACACTAGGAAAGAACTGTAACCTGGAGGCCAGGTTCGAGTAGCTTCGGGGCCATGTTCTCCCAATCCAGTAAAGGTCCCTGGGCAGCCATATGGGGCCTGTGAATCCACAGGCGCCCAAGCTGTCTACAGACAAGTGTGTTTCCTGCTAAAGACACAAATTCACTTTATTGTACTAAATGCAAGATAGTTATTTGCCATTACACATTTTCTTCAGTCAACAGGGACTAAAGTTAAGAAATAGTAAATCTCTCAAAAATGTCTGAAATCAAAGAGGTTTTTACTCTATAGACTTCAATAATAACTAAGAATCAGGAAAACTTAGGCCATACATTTTTAAATTGCTTCCTAAGTTTGTGAGGAAAAATTCATGTAAGGAAGAAAAGTGAACAGTTGATATTTCATAATGTGAGAGAAAATGAATTTACTACTAAGACGAAAACATCTTTAAAAGAAATAGAAGCATAGAAATTAATGAGGTCTTGGGCCAGCCTGGTTAACTCCATTTGAAATGACAATAATGCCCGAACTATCCAGCGATTCGTGATGACTGACTTTCTCTCACCCACCTCAAGCCTCGTCTAGCCTGGGGCTCAACGGACAAACCGGAAGACCCCTGCTCCACAGAACTTGGTGGAGCAGTCCCTTCAGTTGTCTCCAAGTGTCCCGCTGCTGATGTTATACACTCCATCGGTAGTTTACCCTACATTTTTAAAAAAGTGTTTGCTATATTGTATGTTTTTTCTTTTTCAAGTTTTATTTTTTATTAGTACTTGTTTATAATATATACTGTTTACCCTACATTTAAAAAAAAAGTGTTTGCTATACTGTATTTTTTTTCTTTTTCAAGTTTTATTTTTTATTAGTACTTGTTTATAATACATACTGTTCACATTCTGCCTGGGAAGTAGGTCCATGTACATAACACATCTTAATTCTTTTTCATCCTCTTCCCTTCTACTTTCTCTCCCCTCTCGCCGTCTCTTGATCCCCTCTCCTTTTACAAAACAGCTCTCTCCCTAGTTCCTACTATATGTCTTTTATGCTGCACTTTATTTACATTTCAGGTTTCTCATATAAGAGAAGCTTTGTGATATTTAAGTTTGTGTGGCTGATTTATGGAAACTGGCTTCAGACGGTCAGTCAAAAAGAACCAGACTGTTGTTTTCTCCTTGAGCTCAGATCTGATGTGGGAAAATAGATTGTGGGTGTGAAATCTTAGTATTTGAAAGATGAACACAGTAGTTGCAGGTTCAAGGCACTCATAAACCAACAGTCAGACCTTGGAGCCCTCTGGAAAGTCACTACACAAGGATGAAGGGCATCCCTGGCAAAGCTCACAGGCAGGAAGGCCAGGGAACACTGTTTTTAAAGTCTAACATTAAGAATAAGAAGTACAAACCACGATACGAAACAGAACTGTGTGAGAGGCAAGAAGAATTGCCCTTGCTAGTGTTTATACACCCTTACTATGACCCACCCAGTCCATGCATTGAAATAGAAGATGAAGCAGTTAATCTTCACACGAGATAAGAGTCCACTCCACAGACAGGAAAACAAGCTCCGACACCGGGCATGAGGAAGCTGGCACTCATGCCCAGGCAGTCAGGTGCCAGTGCCCAAGTTCTATATACTGGGAATGCAGAATAGAGGCTCTGGAAAATTGCCCCCTAGACCTTAAGGCCACAAGGGAGGAGCAGTGCACTCAGGACCCAAGACCCCCACGCTTCCTCCAGGAGGAAGCTGCCATGTCTCCAGATGTCATAGGCCTGGAAGCTCTAGTAGCTCTGATGGCAGAGCTTACTACATGAGGACTAGTTACTCTGCCCGTCCCATTTTGAGACCAGCATCCCATTGACCCCTGCTTTGCTTCTCTTTCCCCTGAAAGGAGGTCTTAAGGAGAAGAGCCAGGAGGAAGTGTAATACCTGAGCAGAACTTTCCATATCCCCTGAATTTCTTGGGCTACTTGCTGTTCTAAGGACCAGCAGGGTCAGCAGACAACTCTGGTAAGCCAGATCCTGCCCATCATGCCTTTCCATAAAGCTTGACTGGAACACATGCGCGCTCACCCATTAACAGATCACCTCTGGACTGTGGCGACTTACAAACTGAACAGCTGTGGTGGAATCCAATAGACCCCAAAGCCTAAAGTACTTATCATCGGGCCCTTCACAGAAGTAGTTTAGTAATCTCTGTCCTGGTAGGTTCCCAAGAAACAAGATTGGACAAGATTGCTGTAAAGACCAAGAAGCCTGTAATTTCTCAGAAAGCACCAAAACACAAACAAGAAAAAAAGATCTTTCACATCATGGCTTTCAGTGGGGCGCAGACAGTTAAGTGAGACAGAATTCACATCATCCAGCTCTTACCCTTCATCTCCTGAGGAGAGCTCTTTCTGCCCAAGAGTCCCTGGCCCCCATGTCCGGCCCTTTTTCTTTGGGACCCTCTTCTCCTCCTCCTCTTCCTCTTTTGGGATAACCGAGCTCCGGCCCCAGGTTTTGCTGCTTTCACCTGGTGTCACTGTAAATAACAAAAGTTAAAATAAGACCTAAAAAACAGATAAACAAGACCCCCCAAAGCCAGCCTTCACCCTACCACGCACACGTGTGCCCACAAGGAGCAGGAGGAGTTAGATCTCATCAGAAATTCTGTGCCCAGGTGGGCCCTTCCAGATGAGCAACGGAGTCCCCAGCCACCAAGCATGTAGCTCTCTTGAAGTACTAAACACGGACTCAAGCCAGTCAGGTACAGAGTTCCAGATGGATCTGAGCTAAAGAACTTGCTGCTGGGGATGTAGCTCAGTGGCGACACTGCCTGCCTTGCAAGTGTAAGGTTGTGAGTTCAATCCCTGGTCCCTCCCCACCAGCCCCCCTCAAAAAAACCAAAGAATCTGCTTTTGGGGATAGAACTGGATGGTCAAGGAATTAAGAAATTAAGTGTGTGTGTGGGGGGGAAGTAACATAAATAGGAAGAACATAACTTTTCAAAAGAAAGACCTGAAAAGGAAGAAAATGAGGAGTTCAAAGCTATGGGGAAAGAAGTCCAGTGGAGGAGAGAGGGGAGGAACAGGCTCAGAGAAACAGAAGAGAAGTGAGACTTTCTTCTCACAGTGCTACCTACAGCAACTGCTGAGACCCACAGGCCTCAGGGGACGGCTTAACGGGAAATTAATGAAATGAGCCCATTACCAAAACAAAGAGACGAGGGCACTGAGGCAAACTGAAGCAAACAAAGGCTGCTCTCAATTCTGGCCAACTGTGGCCATGTGAAAACGGAACCTACTGATTTGATTTGCTTTTTCAATGCCAGAAATCCACTTATTCAATGAAACCCATCTTTACCTTGGCAAATGAATTCCTTCACATAGTCATATATACGTATGTGTATACACACACACACACACACACACACACACACACACACACATATATATGTAGATATTTATGTCTACATCTTTTAAAAAACAAATACTACAGTAGAACTAAAATCAGTCCAGGTTTGGCCCACAATAAAGTATCTGGCAAATTTTCTTAGCACCTGGACTTTGAGAAAACTCTTGCTCAAGAAGGATCAACAAAAGAAATACGATGAGGCCCAAAACATGGCAGAGAAGGCATTGAGTCCCCAGGCCAGCACACCAGCCTATGCCTGTAGCATATCCCAACCCCCTAAGGGCTTTGTAATTCCTTACAGAGCCTTCAGCAGCCACAGCCTCCTGTGCTGATACCTGACCACCATGGAGATAAAGTTAATGGAGATACATGGGGTGGGGGGGACTACAGATTTGCGTACGTATGTGCACGTATATACACAATGCTGAGGCCAGGTGGCAGAAGTTATGGATGGTGCAAGCCCGGCCCGTCGGTGGCCGGACAGAGCAGGGGAAAGATGCCCCTCCTGTGTTCTGGCCCCAACCAACTTGGGAAACAGTCTCACACTGGATGGCTCGAAGGCGAGGAATGATGGTGGGGCTGGCAGGAGGGCTGCAGTGACTGTTGATAAGACTCTTCCTTTTGTCCATGGTGGGGGAGGCCTGCACCGTAAACTTGTGCTGGAAATCTATTTGGAAAAAGACAAAAATATATACACATTAGAATTATCCCATCATTTTAGAAATCTGGCATCTCCTGACAGGCCTGAAAGATAGGCTCTTCTTTCCTAAAAGTCTCTGTTCACCCAGGAAAGGTCCCCTTTCAGAAGTCTCTTTTTCCCAAAGGGTCATGGCAAGAACAGTGTATGAAACGGTGGAAAACTGGTCATCTAGGTAAATATCACTAAAAATCAGCTGTCATGAACCTTCTACTTCAAGTGTATAGGTGGAACAATTATACACTGAGAACAGCTGCTTAGCTCACGAGATCACAACTATTCTAGGAAATGTGACTTAAAATCTAGGTTTCATGCCTTCCTTTCAGGGACCAAAACAGGCAGACAAACATCCCTCACTAAAGGCAGGCAGAGCAGGGTGGATAGAACTGGATGGTCAAGGAATGAAGAAATTAGTTTGTGTGGGAGAGAAGTAACATAAATAGGAAGAACAAAACTTTTCAAAAGAAAGACCTGAAAACAAAGAAAATGAGGAGTTCAAAGCTATGGGGAAAGAAGTCCCCAGTCTATGGTGGGCACCTAAGGAACCAAGCAAGATGGGGCAAGGGCTCTGGTTCTGACCTCTTCCAAAGGCTGCTATGGTACAGCATGAAATCGTCCAACTTGCAGCTCTGAATTTCGGAGTTGGTTTTCTAAACAGTGTAATCCACAGCTCCTTGTTTGCACCTGGATCTCCCTGCTAGACTGATCTCCTACAACTGGGGTCTACATTTTTACATCTGCGGCCCCAGCTCAGCACTATACAGGGACAGGGTAGATGCTGAAGGGGGCTCAAAGTCTGAATGCTATCTGAGAAGAAAAAAACGTGCCATAAGGGACCAGCAAACATGTCCCACGAGCACATCTCCAGAAATCCCTCATTTGTGCGGAAGGCTTAAAATTATCTACAACTGCTCTTATTACGCTATTTTTTCCTTGGCTCTTTACACGCCTGATAAGCTGCTCTCGAGGGCCTTATAGACTCAGAACACAAAGAACATTTTTATCTATACAAATACACACTTGAACAATTACTTCCCTCTATGGGTATATTACACACCACAAAGATTCTAATTCATAGTTTCTTATTTCTTTGCATTTTGCCAAAGGTTGTAAAGCCACAGATGTGTCTGTCTTCAGCCAGCACATTTGTAAAAGGCCATATACCTTAGACTTAATCTCAGCTGCACTCAGAGAACTAACTGTTCCCAAAAAACCCCAAAATGAGTTGCTGCGCTGAGCCTAGAGTCCCTCCTTGCATACACACAGCAAATGTCCCTGCTCGGTCCCTTCGGCATCTTCACCTGGTCAGACGCGCCTGGCTGAGCCACCGACCAGCAGTCCAGACCAGGCCAGGCTCTTTGCTTCATGGTCTTGACTCAGTCTCACTCTAAAGTTCCTGGGTCATGGGGCGGACTTGCCGCAAACCATTCTTTCCACAGTGCACAATGGCCCATTCCAGCAGGTCCATTTGAGACCTACACTCTGTGTAGCGGCAGCACCCACAACGCCCCTGCCCCCACAAGCTCCCGGCCTGGCTCTGCCTCCCACTCGCCCACTGACCAGAGGGGAGGCTGATGCGGTTGCCATCCTTGAGCTTGAGCCGGCTCTTCCGGAACTTGCCCTTGCGTTTCTTCACCCGGGGCTTCTCCTGGCACAGCTGGTGGATGATGATGTTGAGCTCCCGCTCAAGGATGTCGATCTCCCGCTCGGCCAGCTCCTGCTCCCTGCGCCGCAGCAGCTCCTCCTGGTTCTTCTGCTGGAGCGCGGCCCGTGTCAGCTCCTCCTCCCAGGTGCGGAGCTCCTGCGGGGTGGGCGGCTTTGTCAGAGGGAAAAGTGGGTCGACAGATACAGAGGGGTTTGGGGTGGGCCTGAACCTCCGCACTTTCAGTACCTCAAAGGACCTCCAAGGACACGGCAACCTGGAGGATTCTCCCACAATGCCCCACAGAGGGAAAGAGAGGTCCAGCAGTTAGCTGGCGAGCCAACACCTGACTGTCCTAAGTGGTGGGGAAAGGACGGTTCAGAACAGCTGCCTGAGGATTCAGGATATCACCTGCACTATAAAACAGACTTCTAACAACAAGGGCAAAACGACCACATCAGATGTTTCATGGGAAACAATAATGCAACATATAACTTCAGTATCACTGTTGTTATTAACCCCCAAATTTCTGCTGTGCAGATTGATCAGCAAAGAAGAAACTAAAGTCTGGAGGGGCATCCCTCAGACCCCTGGCTGCGGCCCTCAGACTCAGCCCTGCCCCTATAGGATGAGGTAGGAAACTGCGCCTGTGTGGGCCGTGCCTGTGTGGGCAGTCACACACTACTGACATCCAAGGATGGCCACTGAAACACGAAGGCAGAGCCGTAGCCGGTCGGGACCCTGAGAACTCCCCAGCTGGGCTGAGCCTGGGACGCTTTCAGGAAAAACACACAATTCAGAGGCGCTGCTCTGCCGGTCCCTCATCAGTTTCTGATGGTGATACCACAAGACACTGGTGGGATGTTCTGCCAGCTTTCCTAAAGGCCAAAGTACCTCTGCACGAGGTGAACTTCTCTCTGTAGAACCAAGAAACCTTCCCAGCATCCTCTCACATTTTCAGCTGACAGGTAATGCACCCTACTGGGAGCTGCCTCTGTGCACAGGTCAGCAGAAACCAGGCAGGAAGGTGAGCGTCAGAGTCACGGCGGTCAGGCAGCCTCAGCCACAGCCCTCTACGAGAAAGTCCGCCGAGCCGGTGTACACCTTTCTGCTGTCTTACCTTCTCTTTGGCTCTGAGTTGGTCAAACATCTCTTGAATCTCATGCTTCCAGTCATCCTGAAGGCAGTGGAAGGAGTCCTTGGGCATTTCAAAGAAACCAGACTCCTCTATGGTGGTCAGCTGGTCCAGGATACTCGTGAAAGATGGTCGTAAATGGGGGTCGGGATTCCAGCAGTCTAGAAGGAACACACGGGGAAACAGAGAGCGTGAATGGGCAGAGCCGCTTGGGTTATTCTCCGACCTCATTTACCAGGAAATTCTCCTTTCTCCTTCCAGAAACACTGGAATTTAAGTCATCCCAAATCAAATCAGAAAATAAAGCTGGAAAAGGAATTGGAGCAATTTTGATGTTAATTAACAAAACTGAGCTCAAGAGTTTTCTGTGTAACTTACCATGTTAGTACATGATTCAAATCTCGGCAATGGGCAACTATGGCTTAGCCCTCAATTTTCCATAAATACACGAGCTATCTTCTCCTCTCACCTTCCACAATGGAATGATGAAAAGGCAAAGATAAAAGGATCACAGCAGAAAAAACTAATTTCATCTAATTCTGGTTCTGCTACTAAGCCACGGGGTGGTCACTTACCCACTTAACCTTACTCAGGTTTTCTTTTCTCACTTATAAAATTGTGGGATTTGACCAGATTCTTGAGAGCTCCCTTCTTCTGAGTTGATAACTGCTATATAGAAGACACTCAGAGATCCTGAGGTGAGGGCTAACACACCTGATTTTATGTGAAGTAGTAACACACCACAGTAATGGATGGAAGGCCTTAGATACTAAGTTATCACTGTCGTTGCTGGAGATGAGGCCCCACCTAGAACCTACGACAGCAGGGTGCTGCCATCATCTTAAAGTAGGTCTCCCATCTTCCAACAGTCCACAGGATTCCTTCTCAAGAGAAAAATACTTTTTATCCTCTTTCTGAAACTTATCTTGGGTTGGGGATTTAGCTGAGTGACACTGTGCCTGCCTTGCAACCGCAAAGTCCTATGTTCAATCCTCAGTACCACAAAAATAAATAAATAAAATACATACATACATACATACATACCTATACACATACATACATACTGATCTTATAAATTTGGCCAGCATCTAGTAAGTGCTATAAAAGGGTAAAGGTATCTCCTGTTTTGTTCAAGAGAGGGTTTACTTACCTTCCATGAGTTTGGCAAAAGGTTCTGGGCACGTAGAAGGAATGGGGAGGGCAAGTTTGTTCATGGCCACTCCGTAAGCCACAGCTAAGCCATCAATGCCTCGGAAAGGCACCTCCCCGGTTAGCAGCTCCCAAAGCAGCACCCCATAGCTAGGGAGAAGGAGACAACAGACACCATATGACAAACCAAAGTACAACCTCCATGAAACAGCTTGTGAAGCTTTACCATGTACTTTCTCTCCGCCGCACAGGGAAATGAATGAAATAAGATGTACTGATAAGGGAAGCCTCAGAGACTACTAGAGAAAAGCAGACACTCTGCAGTCAAGCACATGAGGTTCCAAAGTCTTCTTCCAGCACTGCTCCCCAGGCAGGAGACTGTGGATAAATTACTGTATCCCTCTAAGCCTCCAAGGTTTCCTCTGCCGAGAACCATTAACACTATCATTTTCTTGGGGCTGTTATGAAATTAAATGAGCTACTAAAGGTTTAAATAAAAACTAAATGGCCATAGCTCTTTTATTGTTGTTATTGTAGAAAAGGCAGCCTTCCAAACAGAAGGTTTTTTTTGTTTTGTTTTGTTTTGTTTTTTTTTTAGGTTTTTTGAGACAGGGTCTCGCTTTTGTGGTTCAGGCTGGCCCTGAGCTCAGCCTCAAACTCACATCACAATCCTCCTGCCTCTGCCTCCCGAGTGCTGGGATGACAGGCGTGAGCCACCACGCCCGGCACTGTGGTATGTGGTACTAGTTGCTGCTGGGTGTGGATCTCCACACCCAGTATTGTTATGTGGTTACCGGGGAATTGCACCCGGGCCCTTGCGCTTGCAAGACAGGTGCCGGAACCACTGAGCTAACTCCCCGGCCCCGAGAAGTTTTTTGTTTTTTGTTTTTTTTTTAAAGATGTTTTTGGGGGAAGGTTATTAGAACATCAGAGAACTTATCACTCAAAAGGTGTCAGCTTTATCTGCCACCAGGCTGTGCAGACTCCTGCCACGGATCAGTGCACATGGGTCCTCAGGAAGACTACTGCAAGGAGAAGTTCTCCATGGGCAGGTCATGGGGCTCAGGTAGCACATGCGTGAGGTGCGAGACCTTCGTGTGCCCCCCCTACCTTTCAAGTCTACATAAAGGATTTGTCATGTTCTGAGCTTCTAAACCAGACAAGGATGGGAACAAGAGATGGTCCAGGATGGCCTGGGCTACTAACTGAAGGAAGAGCTCCAGGTCTCTAGACAGGGGGCAGCAGGCGCAGAAACAAGTGATCTATAGACAAGACTCCACAACGGTCTAGAAACAGGTGGTCTACAGCATAGTTTGCTCTCAAAGCATCCAAACAAGTTAGCTTGGCTCGAAAGAAGAGCAACATGTCACCCAATGTGCCAGGCCCTACATATGGGCCCTCATGGTGGCCTGGCTGGTCTCACTGGAC